>CM075001.1:8142451-8160427 GCA_037576825.1 Pangasius krempfi
CCCGTATTTTGGATTACCCTTTTGCTCTGCCTCGGATTATTCTGTTTGCTGGTGCTTGACCCTGCCTGTTTTGACCACGATTGTTAATAAAGCCTTGCATTTTGGATCCCCAACTCCGTTGTCCTGAATCTACACGTTACAGTGAACTTATGTGAAATGCATTTTAAATAACGATGAAATAACAAATAATTCAACTGTGTTGGATCAGCAGGTGTGGATCCTGCCTACATCGTCAAAGCGTCCAACACAGACACAGAAGAGAGAATGTCATTAACTGTCCTGTCCATTGCCTCTTCCCCACTTGCTCATAGAATGTGATGGGGCAGCATGATTCCTGCCCTCTCTGTTAGCACTTGTTTTAGTTCCCATTTTTGACCTACGTGCAATAATAACTCTATGGAGCTATATGTATATATAGTGTTCTCACTGCCCCATAATCGCAAAACCTCTAGAAAGGCAAACAAATCTGGCTTATATATCTGTCAAATAGCATTTTTAAAAAAAAATGATTGGTCACGCAAACGAAACTGGTATTTCAACACTATTTAAATCTATGGGGCTGTGAATGAGGACTTTATAAAGCTTAACATTTGTTGAGTGGCTGATTTATATAGTTGGACTCTCCCCCACCTGCCCCTATGGATGAGTCATCACTGTGGTAATGGCAAACAGTTTCAATCCTGATGGTGGTTCAATGTGATGCAAACATCAACTGCCTCTGAATGAGACCTCCATGCAGTTAGGTTATCACAGATTGACAAGATTGTGATCATGCTTTTCATCGCATTATGAATTCTTATTTTTTAGAATACCTTTAAGCTTCTGAATCCTTAAGCATTTATAGTTAGTTGTTAATAACATACTGAAATTTTAACTACATTCAGACCTTAGATGTAACTACAGTTCTACTTCTTTTTGTTCTTGACCACTAGGACAGTTTTCTTCTGAACTAGTGGAGTATTTCCATTTGCTCTTTCCTTGCAGAGTACCAGTAGCCAAGTTGTCACCTTGTGACTGTGACCCCAGTGCTCATCCTCTTTCCTATTCTCAATTTGCCATGGAATAGAGGAAGAGAATTCAAGACACTAAGTATAGCACCTTATGTGCACTGTCCAGGAAGTGAGCATTGTAATTCTATTGTTTGACTTCTTATTTACCATGGTTGACTGTTGCCTATGGTTTGTGTCAGCATGCAGCAGCATGCACACTGTGGATGCAGAGTAACTAATTTCTAAATTTTATGAATTTATAAATTCAAACTTGTATTTCAAGTCAGGATGGTGAGCTGTTTGTTCTGCCAGACCCAGATGGAGCTGGATGATGGATAGTGACCAATGGCCAAATTACTTGTGAATGACGCATCTTTAACAAGAACTTAGAGCTTTTCTTTAAATGCAGAATAATGCCAGCAGCAATGTGTGAAGCTCACAGCCTATGTAAATACTTCTGACTATTCATTATCCTTAATCTGCAACCTGAGACACCTGATTTGTTTCCATTGTATTTTTATACTTTTAACTGAGTTAGACTGAATGTTTCTGAAAATATATCATCTCTTTGTTGTACAGTAAGTTTCAGATATGACCACCCACTCCTTCCTCCATCAGAGCAAAAATGCATCATCTCTGCATCAAAATAGTGCCAGACATGACTCCTTTTTTACATTTTCACACAGGCATGTAGGGCATAGAGCTCAGTGTAACCAAAACATGACCAGAATTAATTAATTCTAAAACTCAAAATAGCTTACAGAAAAAATGAAAAAGTATATTACACACATTATGATTTTATGACTTCAATTCTGTATGTTATTTTTACATTAAACTGCATTTTAAATTTATGGCAAATTAAATATAAAGTAAAAGAATACATTTTTGTGACATGTTCAGTCACTTCTGCAATATAGCATTTTTCCTCACAGCCATACTTTTCATGCAAAACAATATGTATTGTATCAAGTGCTATTCTATAGACTAATAATAGAGCTCGTAGTGATCAAATTAACATTCTTATCATAATAAGATCCTTTCCACATCCTGTTCATGACAGTCAGACTTAATATATTCACAATATACATTCACCTGTACATTCATGCAATTATCCAATCAACCAATTATGGGGCAGCAATGCATAAAATCATGCAGATACAAGTCAAGAGAGTCAGAATGAGGACAACTGTCATGTCACTGTCTTCGACCATGTCAAAGTTGTTTCTGGTTTGAGAATTTAAGAAACCGCTGATTTTCTGGTAGTTCCGTGCACAACAGTTACAAGAGTTTACATAGAATGGACAGAATGGTACAAAAAACATCCAGTGAGCAGCAGTTCTGTGGGTAGAAATGCCATGTTGATGAGAGAGGTCAGAGGAGAGTGTCTGGGCTCTTTAGAGATTACATAACTCAAACACTCTTTACAACCATGGTGAGCAGAAAGGCATCTCAGAACGCACAAACCTTGACACCAAACCTTGAGGTGCATGGGCTACAACAGCAGAAGATCACATCAAGTTCCACTCCTGTCAGCTAAGAACAGGAATCTGAGGCTACAGTGGGCACCGGTTCACCCAAACTGCACAGTTGAATACTGGAAAAACATCCGGTGGTTATTTGAGTTACTGAATTCAATTAACAGCAAATGGGAAAAATACATACAGTTAGGTACGGACGTATTTGGACAATGACAGAGTTTTTGTGATTTTGCCTTTATGCACCACCACAATGGATTTGAAATAAAACAATCAAGACACGATCGAAGTGTAGACTTTCAGCTTTAGTTTAAGAGGTTCCACAGAAATATGGCATTTACCATTTAGGAATTACAGCCTTTTTAAACAAAGTACTTCCATTTTCAGGGGTTCAAAGGTATTTGGACAATTGACTGACGAGAAGTTAATGTTGTGAGCTCAACAACATCGAAAGGCCTGGAAGACAACGAAAGACAACTTTTTTCTTCCTCTGTGAAGACAAACCCCTTCACAACATCAACAGAAGTCAAAAATACTCTGGAGAAGGTAGGCATATCATTGTCAAAATCTACAATCAAGAGACGCCTTCATGAATGTAAAAACAAGGCGCAAACCACTGGTAAGATTCAAGAACAGGAAAGCCAGATTAGACTTTGCCAGAAAACATATAAAAAGCCTCCCATGTTCTGGAATAAGATTCTTTGGACTGATGAAACAAAGATTAACTTGTACCACAATGATGGAAGGAGAAAAGTATGGCAAAGGAAAGGAGCAGCTCATGATCCAAAGTATACCACATCATGTGTCAAACATGGTGGAGGTAGTGTTATGGCATGGGCATGTATGGCAGCCAATGGAACAGACTTACTGGTGTTTATTGATGATGTGACTGCTGACAGAAGTAGCAAGATGAATTTTAAGGTGTATAGGGCTATAATCTCTGCTCACATTCTGCCAAATTCAACAAAACTGAATCACAGTGCAGGTGGATAATGACCCTAAATATACTGTGAAAGCAACTGAAGACTTTTTGAAGGCAAAGAAATGGAATATTCATCAATGGCCAAGTCATTCGCCTGATCTCAATCCAATAGAGCATGCTTTTCACTTACTGAAGACAAGACTGAAGGCAGAAAGACCCACAAACAAGAAACAACTGAAGGTGGCTGCAGTGAAGGCCTGGCAAAGCAGCTCCAGGGAGGAAAGTCAGAATTTGAGTTTTGAGAACATGGGCTCCAGACTTCAGGCAGTCATTGACTGCAAAGGATTTTCATCCAAGTATTAAAATTATGGTTATATTTACAATTATGTCACTTTGTCCAAATACCTTTGAGCCACTGAAAATGGAGGTACTTTGCTAAAAATGGCTGTATTCCTAAATGTTAAATGCCACATCTTGATTGTTTTATTTCAAATCCACTGTGATGGTGTATAAAGGCAAAATCACAAAAACTCTGCCATTGTCCAAATACGTCCGGACATAACTCTATGTATTTTTTCCCATTTGCTGTTAATTGAATTCAGTAACTCATAACCACAGGACGTTTTTCCAGTATTCAACTGTGCAGTTTGGGTGAACCTGTGCCCACTGTAGCCTCAGATTCCTGTTCTTAGCTGACAGGAGTGGAACTTGATGTGATCTTCTGCTGTTGTAGCCCATGCACCTCAAGGTTTGGTGTCAAGGTTTGTGCGTTCTGAGATGCCTTTCTGCTCACCGTGGTTGTAAAGAGTGTTTGAGTTACCGTAACTTTTATGTAATCTTTAAAGAGCCCAGGCACTCTCCTCTGACCTCTCTCATCAACATAGCATTTCTACCCACTGCTTTAGTCATGTTTTCCTATATCCAATTTAGTCACCTGCCCATTCCCACCCACTAGCTAGCTCTCCCCTTTCATACAACAGCTACTGGGAAGGGTGAAGGCTAACACCTGCTTCATCCGAGACAACTGAAGGCAGCCAATCACAACTTTTCGATCTGCTGCTAATGCTGAGACACAAGGAAGCATAACACACTCAGAAGAACGCTCTATCTGCCCTCTTCCACAGATTGGCTAGTGGAAGTGTTGATTGAAAGTGGTGATTTTTTTTATTAAAGAAAAGTGCCTGATTTAAAATGGGATGATCTAGACACAACTGAAAACGCCCTGTTCCGAGAACTCTACAGAAGAAAAATCTGGCAACTACTGCATAGAGGTAATTTTAATAATCTGTACAGGCCACCTAGAAAATCAGCTTAAGCAGATATGTAAGCGACTCTATATACTTTCCCTCTGTAAAATACTCGCATATTTTTGAGTTGAAGTTGCAATAACCTTTAGTAACCAAAGCTGGCATAATAGGCTATATAACTAATTGTACATAGCTTTCTCGCATAATGTAAAGCACTTTCAACAGTTTCTTTCCCCATTCAGGCTGCTAGCCACAGTCTTGTGGTCTATGCCATGGTCTTGCCAGTTAATAGTGAAACATGATGGTGGAATTTTGTATGCAATTCTCATCCTCTGATTTGTCACAATAATGCCATGCTCCAGACATGAAACTCACAGCTGTGTGACAATTCGAGTAAAACCAGAACAGGAATTTTTGCATAACAAATCAATGTGCAGAACACTTGTGCACAAACTCTTAGGAGATAAGTGGTTCCAGCCTTACTTAACATGTGTCCAAATCACCAAACTTTGCACCATGTGGTTTAGAGTGGAAGCATTCTTGTTCAAGCTTTGACAAAGCAAGCACATGGTCAGGATCAAAAGTTGCTATAAATTATGATACAGATTTAATTTCCAACCTTAACATCGCTCAGCAAAGCCAGTCTTCAATCTGTGAAGCTCACCTTTAAAGCCAGCAGCACAGAGGCACCAGTAACTAGCAACAATATCCATGCAGGTGGCACCATTAGCACATGGGGAAGTCTTGCATTGATCTGTCTTGATCTCACAGAGCACTCCTGTGTGCCCTGGCTGGTCCTGGCAAGTATAGTTGTGCTGCTGGTCCACAGAGACGCCATGTTCTGAGCACTGGTGCCTAAAACCTAATGTCAATGTCAAGCTCGCAGTAGACCCCAGTGTATCCGTGGTCAAACTGACAACTGTCAATTCAGTAATTAAAAAAAAAGATCATAACAATTCCACATCTAAATAAGAAACTGCTATTCTTTGTGCATTTTTGCTATTCTTGTGTCGCATGCACATTATTATTTAAGTAATGGTTCGTATTGCAGTTCACACATTGAGATGCTGTTCTCAAAGTGTACATTGATAAGAATTCCACTGAAACACTAAAAATGGGAAAAAGAAGGAAAATGCATATGCCACTGTAAATTGCTTATAATAAAAAAATAATTTTTTCATAGCTGATCCTTACTGGGTGCTGATCTGTGATTTTACACGCATCATGAAATCTGCATGATGTTTGCTGCTGGTTGGCACAATCCACAAATACACATTTTTTCAGGGAAAAGAGCTACTCATATGTACTCAGCAACTTCGTCTACACAAGTGGCTCCATTCTGACATCAATGCTGAGTAGTCATTAATGTTAACTAAACAGTTTGGTCCTGTCCAACCTGGTGCACAAATGCAGCTGTAACTGCTAATACCATTGATAAAACACTGTCCCCCAGTTGCTACACACCTGTCAAAAATCAGAATGTTTTATTATCTACAATCATTCTAATACAATACAATAAGTAATTAAAAAATTTCCTCAAAAAATTAAAGCAGATGCTCTCATAATTTAATCTCATTTCTAATAATCGGATTAAAAGAAGTTTAGCTATGTAACAAAGAAAAATGTATAATGGTGAATGTTTCTGTAAGATGATGTTTGACTTCCATATGACTATGGAAGGAGACTCCAGTGCTTTGTACCAGAGGTAAAGCTCTTACTTTAAGTTTTCTGCCACGACTCTTTATGGTTTATTAGGAACTGACATTAGTAACAATTATAATGTATTGTAAGCAACAGGGACTACCTTGGTGTATGGACATTCATTAAATGTAACTTTAAACAGATAAAAAGTATGGCATTTCTTTCTTAAAAAATAAAAATGTGCAATAAATGGAAATCACTGCTGTGGCGTAAGTGGAATAAAGCATTTCAGGACATGCTGCCATAAGAAACTAAACAGCTCCAGGGTGGTAACGTATCACACCTCCTAGTCATAGAGTATTTATAACAGAACACCCTGTCATGTTATATTCCTTACTTAATAAAAACACCCTTTTTTTATCATTCTCATTACAAGCAAAGATTACTGATGTGAAACTCCATTAACTCATCTCACAAACTCAGAGTTTGTATACACCTCAGCAGTACTGTGTGAGTCAGCAGGGAAAACACAATCCCACTGTGAGCATATCACCATGGAGCAAACATGTCAACTATGCGTGACAACTATGAGTCATGTTTCCACTCTAAACCACATGTTTTTCCAACTACTTGTCTGTAAATCTGAAAGCATGTCAGGATTTTCAGAATAGTCTTTAGAAGACCACCATTTTTATCAAACACCAATGCTGATTCCAGGCATTTCATGACATTTTGGGGGCAAGTAGCACAGGAACAATGCATAATGGATTTCTGTATGAGATAAAAAAGTAGTTGGAGTTCAGTCAACTAACCTGTAAGGTGTGGGGACATGGTCTGAGACACATATAATGCAGGTCCTCAGGGGTGTCCACACACTGTGTTCTTGCAGGACATGTGACATCTGGCAGTGTGCCTGTGTGCATTCACATTCTTGCACATTGCTGGCACATTGAAATGCACATTTCCTGGCAGAAAAAATACTGTTGTGGATCCTCAATGTATCCTGGTAACACCGGATGGGACACCAGTCCATAATTTAGTAAAATTCAGAAATGTTTTTTTGAAGATAATTCAGACATCAGTGGTGGAAGTTAACACTTTCAACAGGGTTCTGGGCTGCTAACCTGTTTCAAACTGACAATTGCCCTGAGAAAAAAAGCAGAGAGATGGACTTTGGAGAAATAATTTAAGAAGTTTCTTTATATGCTTCAGGCTTGATTAGTTAAGGCCCAGCAGAACATGGTAGAAAAAAATAAAATTCAATCCTAGTTGAATTAGTTTTCACCACCATATCACATATGTAAAAGCTTTAAAATGGACCACAACTATTTTTCCTCTATTATCAAACATCACAAACAATCAAAGATGTTCATATTGTGAGTCATTCATAAGATTCTTTCCTTCTCATTGGAACCTAGGGGTGAAGACAGCTGGGCAAAAATGGTACCATAAATCTCTCAGGCAGGCCTATGTTGCATGAAAACCAGTCAAGTGACTGCACAAGGGCACAAAATGGGAAACGGTTTTTAGAATTTCCTGACAATATTGACAATTCAAAAGGAGCTGAAAAGGCATGTGAATTTCTGAAGCCACCAGTCAAACCAGGTGGCATAGACAAAGTAGCTGGCACTGGCATTGGGGTTGAGGGCAACTATCACATGTGTGTCACAGTGGCATCCTATAGGAAAGAACAGTGTAGGGAGTGAGGTTAAAAGAATAAAGTAATAGTGTGTAGAGGCTGACATTGAATAAAATTTGGTAGTAATAACCAATAATATTTTATCACATTTTGGGATTCCTAAATTTGGTGCAAAACATTTGAAATTTGGGAAAATTGACATGAAATTTTCAAAAAGACATCCCATTCTTAATCCGTAGGGTTTAATATGCAGTTGGCCCACCCTTTGCAGCTATAACAGCTTCAACTCTTCTGGGAAGGCTTTCAACAAGGTTTAGGAGTGTATTTATGGGAATTTTTGACCATTCTTCTAGAAGCACATTTGTGAGGTCAGGCACTGATGTTGGACGAGAAGGCCTGGCTTGCAGTCTCCGCTCTAATTCATTCCAAATGTGTTCTATCAGGTTGAGGTCAGGACTCTTTGCAAGCCAGTCAAGTTCCTCCACACCAAACTCGCTCATCCATGTCTTTATGGACCTTGCTTTGTGCACTGGTGTGCAGTTATGTTGGAACAGAGAGGGGCCATCCCCAAACTGTTCCCACAAAGTTGGGAGCATGAAATTGTCCAAAATGTCCTGGTAGGCTGAAGCATTAAGAGCTCCTTTCACTTGAACTAAGGGGCCAAGCCCAACCCCTGAAAAACAACCCCACACCATAATCCCCCCTCCACCAAACTTTATACTTGGCACAATGCAGTCAGGCAAGTACCGTTCTCCTGGCAACCGCCAAACCCAGACTCATCCATCGGATTGCCAGACAGAGAAGCATGATTCGTCACTCCAGAGAACGCGTCTCCACTGCTCTAGAGTCCAGTGGCGGCGTGCTTTACACCACTGCATCTAACGCTTTGCATTGCACTTGGTGATGTAAGGCATGGATGAAGCTGCTCGGCCATGGAAACCCATTCCATGAAGCTCTCTACACTCTGTTCTTGAGCTAATCTGAAGGCCACACGAAGTTTGAAGGTCTGTAGCTATTGACTCTGCGGAAAGTTGGCGACTTCTGCGCACTGTGAGCCTCAGCAGGCGCTGACCTTGCTCTATGATTTTACATGGCCTACCACTTCGTGGCTGAGTTGCTGTTGTTCCCAATTGCTTCCACTCTGTTAAAATACCACTAACAGTTGACCATGGAATATTTAGTAGTGAGGAAATTTCACGAATGGACTTATTGCACAGGTGGCAACCTATCACGGTACCATGCTTGAATTCACTGAGCTCCTGAGAGCAACCCATTCTTTCACAAATGTTTGTAGAAGCAGTCTGCATGCCTAGTTGCTTGATTTTATACATCTGTGGCCATGGAAGTGATTGGAACACCTGAATTCAATGATTTGGAGGGGTGTCCCAAAAGTTTTGGCAATATAGTGTATATGCACATTCCCCTTGACAATTTATGATATGGACACCAAAGGGAAAGCCACCATAACTGTGCTAAAGATGGCAATAGCAGAGAATGAGTAGCGGTCAGAAAATTAGTTCAAAATGATAAGTGAAGAAAGCCAATAAAAAGAAAATGAGAAATGTGAGTAGGGGACAGAGGAAGAAAGCTGAAAAAGGAAGGAAGACGTCAGGTTAAGGTAGATGAAACTCCTCCTTTGAAAGACACAAATGGAAAAATAGCTACAGATAGATATATACATACATGTTGTGTTCTCTAAATATAATTCCATAAATTATCCTGGACACTGTTGGATTTTTTTTAAAAGTATTGGCAAAAAAGAAATAAGCAACATACTGTTAAAAACCCCACCAAATTCCTTTCTACCTAGTGAAGTGTAAGTGGCACTCAAAAATCACAGCAGAATAAATGAGTGACATTATGTCAGCTGATAAATGTGGAACTTTTTTTGAAATATTAAGGAAGCAGAGGCAAAACAATCAAACAAAAGTGCATCAGTTCTTCTACAATTATGCTGTGGGTGGTAATGGCAATATATCTCACATTCCCATGATAACACTTTAATTAAAAGTGTCTATCCATAGACACTGTTTGTTCAAATCTTGGGCACATTTTCTTTAGACAAAAGCACAATTTTAAACTAAAATTTAAATAGAAAAAAGTAATTACATTTTAGTAATCATGCACATGGTATAAATTTAGTAAGATACCAGATGCATGATTTCCTTTATTTATAAAATGCTTCTAAATACATGGCCTAATCATCTTTATGTTTTAGCAAATCTGCTCCTGAGAAAGTTTATTTGCTGTCTTGGTAACAAGTCTGAAAACCACTTTGAAGAACCGACAAATCCAGGGACCTGTCCAAATATCAACAATCCAATCCAGCCAACTCACAAAGAACAGGTCCCAGTTCATCAAACACCTTCAATGAGAGATAAATAGGAGTCCAAATGCATTGCGATTGATTTCCTGGTGACAACATTTGCTCTCTGAGCCTTTCAACATTATAAGAGCCTATGCACACATAAGGAGGCTCTTCACCAAACAGAAATTGGTTCATTTCTACAGTCCAAGCATCTAATCCAAGACCACATAACTTGCTCAGACAACAATTTCAAAGCTACTCATTTATGGTAGCTTTTCATCTTAAGCCCTCATCAACAAATCAACTGGACATCCTGCTCATCTTTGCTTTAAACTTTTCTTAAACTGAATGATTCATCATAATAATCATACCAGCTATTCTGCTTTGTCTAATCATACCACCTAATCATGCCAGCTATTTCTGGGGAATTGTGATACATACAGTCATAGACATTTAAAACTAATAATATAGATGCCAGGGATATGAACACAATTGATTAAACAAGAAAAACAGCATGTCCAAGACAAGGTGATGTTTAGTCTTATGGTCATATGAGGCCAGAATCTAAATTTCTGCCCATTTACAGCATCAGCATGCTTGGTGAAAGGAGGATACATACAAGGAAGATCCCCCAAACCCACTGTAAAATACTGGTGGATTATTGATGTTTTGGAGCTGTTTTGCAAGTAGAGGTGCAGAGACATAAATCCAAACATAAATCCAAATCAACACAGAAATCATTGTGGGACACAAAATCAATGTCTTGCAACAACCATCTAAGTACCCTGATGTTAACCCTATGAAAGGCTGCGGTCTGAATTAAAAAGCCCAGTCCACCTAACGATATCGTTCAGATATGATCTCATAAGCATTCTGGTTTAAATTAAACATTAATCCTTAGATGTTAACATGTAGGATATAACATAATATATTCACTGAAAGCAAAAAGCAAAGTTAAGAAAAGCAGAGCAGGCAAGAGAGAAATTAAAAACAGATTCCTCAGATGGTCTGCAGAGAGACTTTCAAGATGCCAGGAAGTGATGAATGCGAGATAGTGTCATCATTGCATTAGAGATTTGAAGCCTGCACAGAATAAAAGGGAAAAGCTGCTAAACAGCAAAGGAGATGCTCAAAAATGTCATCTGTTGAGAAAGATGCAAGTGAGCTATGAGGAGGAAATGCATGAAAATACTTACAAGGCAAAGTTTTCTGGAGGGAAAATGGGCAAATCTATTTTATTATAAGTGTCACATAATAAGAAGCTTATTTATAATTCAGTCATGTCCACCATGACAGAAATATGAGTCTGTTTCACAGTAAGAATGGAGCAGAGAAAATGAATTAAAGTTTTATTGCTACCCTAATCTTATACTCCTGATTCTCACATTCAGATTCATAATATATACCACACACACACACACACACACACACACACACACACACACACACCCACACACACACACAGATCAGCCATAACATTAAAACCACCTGCCTAATATTGTGTAGGGCCCCCTTATGCCATCAAAACAGCTCTGACCTGTAAAGATATGAGCTCCACAAGACCTCTGAAGGTGTGCTGTGGTATCTGGCACAAAGACATTAGCAGCAGATCCTTTAAGTCCTGTAAGTTGTGAGGTGGGGCCTCCATGGATCGGAGTTGTTTGTCCAGCACATTCCACAGATGCTTGATCGGATTGAGATCTGGGGAATTTAGACGCCAAGTCAACACCTTAAACACTTTGTCATGTTCCTCAAACCATTCCTGAACAATTTTTGCAGTGTGGCAGGGTGCATACACCCACTGCTGAAAGAACCCACTGCCATTAGGGAATACCAATGCCATGAAGGGGTGTACTGGGTGAATGCCAGGCCCCAAGGACCCCCAGCAGAACATCCAGCAGCATCCAGAAGCATCACACCGTCACCAGTCAGAGTGCCCCTTTCCATTGTCAAAAGTGCCTACAATGGGCATGTGAGCATCAGAACTGGACCATGGTGCAATGGAAGATTACCTCTGCCGGCTTCCCCAGGTAAGTGATGCACAGGCACCTAGCCGTCCATCTTCCATTGCTGCCCCACACGCATCAAGCTGTGATGCACTGCGTTTTCTGACACCATGACCCTGTCGCCAGTTCATTGGTTGTCTTTCCTTGGACCACTTTGGTAGGTACTAACCACTGCATGCTTGGAACAGCCCCACAAGACCTGCTGTTTTGGAGATGCTCTGACCCAGTCGTCTAGCCATCACAATTGATCAAACTGTGCCCTTGTCAAACTTGCTCAGATCCTTATGCCTGCCCCATTTTTCCTGCTTCCAACACATCAACCTTTCTGCCTAATATATCCTACCCCTCAACATGTACTAAGATAGATATATGTAATAAGATAATCAATGTTATGAATAATCAATATTCACTTAACCTGTCTGTGGTTTTAATGTTATGGCTGATTGGTGTACACAATGGATATAAATTGTCTACACACCCCACAAATGGCAGGTTTGTTAATGTAAAAAAAAAAAAGAAACCAAGATAAATCATGTCAGAACTTTTCCCACCCTCAATGTGAAATTACAATGTATAAAAATTAAGTGACAATAACCTGGTTCAAGTGTGCATACCTTTTTATAATTAGGGATGTGGCTGTGTTCAGAATGATCACATTCAATCTCATGTTGAAAAGTAATTATGATACAAGAATCATCAATGAAATTATTCTGTTTAAGCCCCAATAAAGATCAGCTGTTTCTGTAGGATTTTCTTCACCTCTTCTTGGTTTCATCCAACCACTGAAGCCATGGTCTAAAAAAAGAGCTTACAAAGGACACATGTATTCTCACTTTTTGAAAGATATATCAGGAGAGGGGTATAAAAGAATTTCCAAAACATTAGATGTACCATGAAACACCATAAAGGCCTTCAACAAGTGGAGAAAATGGAGCACCACAGTGACAAGAACAGAAGATCCCTCCAAAATTTATAAAAGAACAAAAGAAAAAAACATACCAGGAAGGCTGCCAAAAGACCTATGGCGACATAAAAGGAGCTGCAGGAATACCTGACAAGTACTGATTACTCTCTGTAACAACAGTCTCTCGTATTCTTTACATGTCTGTGCTCTGGGGTAGGGTGCCTAGACAGAAGCCCTTTCTCACAAAAAACATCCAAGCTCAACTACACCACCCCAAACCATGCAGCAAAATGTGCTATGGTCTGATGAGACCAATTCCAAAAGGTATACTAATTCCATCATTTCAAAAGGTATATTTAGTGCAAAAAAAATGAACATCACCCAAAGAACACCATACCCACAGTGCAGTATGGTGGTGGCAGCATCAGAACTGGGGCATTTATCAAGGTGGAGGGAATCACGAATAGCTACAAATACCAGTTGATTTTAGTGCAAAACCTTCAGGTATCTGCTAGTAAGCTGAAGATGAAAAGGAATTTCACCTTTCAGCATGACAATGACCAAAAACATACATTCAAATCAACAAAGAAATGGCTTAACCAAAAGCCAGAGCCCAGACCTGAATCCAACTAAAAATCTGTGGGGTGACCTGAAGTGGGCTGTGTACAGGAGAGGCCTTACAATTTGGAGATGCCCTTACAATCTAGATGTTTTTGCAAGAAAGAGTGGTAAAATACTGCCAAGTCAAGATGTGCCACTCTGACACTTACCCAAAAATTGTGAGTGGTGTAATAAAATCAAAAGGTGCTTCAACAAAGTATTAGTTTAGTTTAGTATTAGTTTAGTTTGCACACTTATTTTTATTTTATGACTTCAACATTATTGATTCAGTACAAAAACTTTTTAGATTTTCAAACATTAGTTTTCCAGCACAAAATTAAATGTTACAGAAAAATGTTTTGTATGTCAGTAAAGAAAGCAGCATATTACATAAGAGACCACTTTTCAGAAAAAAAAACATAGGCTGGGTTTTGCTGCAAAAATAAGAAGCAAGTGTGACAGTCAAAGTCTCCTGAAGAACTATGGCTGGTTCTGCAAGATGTTCAGTAAAACTTACAGCTAATTTCCTTATAAAACTGCACAAATTGTACCTATGATTCCTTTTTTGTTTTATTTATTTTTTTTTTAAAGCAAAGGGTCGTCACACCAAATATTGACTTTGTTTCATTTATTACTGTTTACTGCTCTTTGTAGTTTTTTTTAATGTAGATACTGTTTGCAGGATCTGTATATATTCCCACTGTACATCTTAATTTATTTGTAGATTTTGTTTACTTTCTGTAAATACTACTTCTGCTTGTGAGCTGGATAGTCTCAGGGGTAGGGATTGGCATTCTGTGTATTGGGAATGTATGGAGTTAAGAAAACAGATTGTCTTTTGCTTATGTTTTTCTTTGTTGTTAAAGTGAAGTTTGTTGGTAGTCTGCTTCTAGCTACTACCACATCTCGCTAACTTGAGCTCTGGTATGAATTTTTCTGTGATACAAATTCATCAGCTCCCACCTTACTCCAGATTGTACAATCACCTAGCTAGTTGGATTTCTCTAAATCCTGCCTTCATCTAGGTTTGCCCTCTTTTTTCTCCAAATATTATTTTCCTAATCTACATCGATTTGATATTCAAGTGGAATATACTCAGGAGACACTTCATGTACTGAAAAAACTGTACTGTTATCACAGGTACTGGAGTTAATAATGCTGCCTTTGGTTTCTCTTCCCCACTTTTCATAACCAATCATTTTGACCATTCTAGGGTCAGCTTCTGCTGCTAATTTGGCTACCCAAAATTTCCTCAGGAAATTGAAGTTTGTCTGTGATGCACCTTCATGAAGCTTCAACAACACTGTATTTGGGTTTAATTACATATTTCCTGCCACTTCTCCTTCATAGTTGCTAAGATATTAGTAGAATATTACCCTTGTGGTTTATACCTACCTCATTTGTTCTGACACAGAACTGCAGAATATGTCTCTTCACCATACTCATACCCAATCAAGAAGTCCTAGTTCAGGTCTAGGTTTTTTTTTTTTTTATGTGGTACAAGAAGTGGCTCTTCTACGCAGTGGACTGACATAAGCTTGCTCATATTTCAGACTATTATTGGCACAATAATCCCCATAAAGCTTATTCCTGCCAGTTTTTTTAAATAGGTTTAAGGGAATTAATTGAACTGATAGCATGTGATGGATCCTTATGTAGTTTGGTTTGTTGTGCTGTTGCAATCTCAATAATTTTAATTCTACACTATAGTACCTACACAATAGGGTCCTACCCAAAAATGAGACCTATTATATAGTCTTTGTGAATCTGAAATGGCACCTATATGCTCCTCTGAAATGGTACAAGTCCTCCTATTCCTTCCTCTTGCATTATAAACAGGTAAGTTGATTTTGCTTTACAAAATTGAAGTACCTGACTCAACTAAACTTGCTTAAGTTCTATCAATGAAAGTACAAACAGGTAACTGTCCCAAATCCTCTGGGCACCACATTTAACACTTGGGGACCTCAATCCAGTGAGGGTGGCCCTTTGAAAACTGGCTGAGTTTCAGGTGGGCTTGAGGGTCTTGACCTTCTATTCCTCCCCCATGAGCCCAACAGTCTTTCACACTTTGTCCATGCCTTTTTCAATTACTACATGACTGAAACGGTACTTTCCCTTGTGAGGTGTCTTGCCTTTTGGCAATTATAACATGTGGGACAAATATATTATCAACTGTTGTGACTGCTGTTGCCTTTTGTGTAGGCAAACCATTCTTCTTAGAATGTTTAGCCAACTCAATTCATCTAGCCCACCTCATAATATAATCTTAAGTTTCTCATGGGTCTATTTCTACTGGTAATGCAGCCTGATGAACTGATTTAAAGCCTTCCAACAATGATCCTTAAACTTGAAGCCTGTGATCTGATTCCAAGTCAACAACTTTCTGCAAGCATGCCATTTCTGGGGTTCATATTAATTTTTTTTAAAGAGGGATCCTGTGGTAAATAGAACTTTTTAAAAATACTGTGTATTTCCAATGTCTCGCAACTCATCAAATAGCTTCCCAGTAATAAAGTAAAGGGACAGCCCTGAATTTACTTCACATAGTTATCCATCTTGTGAAGTTAAGATGCTGTTTAAAAGCAGTAAAAAGGAATGCTCTTTAGCTGTTATCTCAACACAATGGTCTTCTTAATGATCTCACATGGGAGTAGATGGAATTGGTGATGAACCCTCATCAGGAGTTTGCTGAAATTCTGCCACCTAGGGGGCTAGGGTGAACACTTGAACCCGTGATATCATTCCTGCTCTACACCAGAGTCATCTTCTAAGATCTAGTAACCACTGGGGCAGGTTAAACTGTCAATGTATTAGCCTTACCTTTAGGGCTCATCCTTTTTAATTGTGTACACACATCATTGGGGGTATATGGCAAATGGGAATGCAAATATGGAGGTGGATTACTTACTGCCACCACTTGGGTAGTCATTATGTTTGTACCTCCATTCTGCTTCCCTCAAAATATCACTCTCCTCTATTACCCATGATTCCCATTACCTGTTTTGCTAGGTTTGACAGATATGATCTCACTCAGCGAAATTAATTGGTGTTCAGCTGTAACTGCTTAATGAAGCATTTTCTGTGACAAGGGCATTATTTACATGTGCTTAAAATCACCCAGAAATTGTGTTAACCAGCTAAATTTAAATGTGTTGAACAATACATGAATATCAATACAATTAATGAAAGACTAAATGTTTCATACAATTAGTATTATTTGTCAAGGGCTGTCAAGTCTGAGAGAAAAAAACAACTATTTTCTGATGTCTTATGTTTGTTGACTGGTATAATTTACAACCTACAATAGTCATATCAGACCAGTCAATCAGTAACAATCTGCCATATAGCTATATATATATCTATATATATATATATATCTATATATATATATATATATATATATATATATTTATATATATATATATATTTATATATATATATATAGCTATATATAATCTATATATGAAAAGTTTGGTTCCAAAACGCGATAAATGCCACTTTTAAAAAAACTGAGTTCCCGCCAAAAACAGTATTGTATCTGGTCGGTACTGAAAAGTCAATTTTTAATTTTACGTAAAATGCGATATCCACCGTGTTATTCTGTCTTGTTTTCTCCCTTTCTTTCCAAACCGCAACAAATGCCAGTCTCCCTTTTCTGCAGAATGCGATACATCCGCTCAACCAATCACAGCGAACCATTCCACGCATTGTAAACAGTAATAGAGGTGCTTTGAATACACCCGGCATCCTAGTTTTCCTCATCTACTTTGTAGTTTGTGATCAACAAACAAACAAACTAGTATGGCAGTGGTAGCTCAGCAAGCTGCCACTGCTGGGTTCTTGAGCAAGGCCCTTAACCCTCAACTGCTCAGTTATATAAATGAGATAAATGTAAGTCACCCTGGATAAGGGTGTCTGCTAAATGTAACATTGATCACTGAACAAACAAAATGAATAATTTTGACGGCATTGATGAACCTGTGGTGGATTCTGCGGTGGGGAAGAAACGTAAGCCATCGAAATCTAATCATTTATGTGAGGAGATTAAGAAGATGAGGCACTCGGGAGGAAGAAAAATGCCGGCTGTTGCTTGAGCAAGCTATTCCTTTACCTATCAATGCCTCGTGGTGACCTTGCTCAACAGGGCTATGGGTTGAATAAAATCTTAAAAAAAATCTTTTAGGCCTACAAGTGATATAAAATTGATACTATAATATGTGAATCTTTCTTCTTTACAGTGTT
>CM075001.1:8168864-8185959 GCA_037576825.1 Pangasius krempfi
TGTTTTCAGCCTAGACTTAAACACTGAGACTGTGTCTGAGCCCCGAACACTAAGTGGAAGGCTGTTCCATGACTGTGTGGCTTTGTAAGAGAAAGCTCTACCCCCAGCTGTAGTCTTCACTATTCGAGGTACCAACAAATAGCATGCAACTTTTGATCTAAGTAGGCATTGCAGATCATAAAAGACCAAAAGTTTGCTCAGGTACTGTGGTACGAGACCATTTACTGCTTTATAGGTCAATGGTAGTATATTATAATCAGTGCGAAATTTTATTGGGAGCCAGTGCAGAATGGCTACCAGAATGCTCCTAAAGACCACACCTTTAATTATACTTTTCATAGACATCCCCCTTGGTACACTTACAACTGGATGTTTGATGGTGGTTATTTTTCAGTGAATTTATAATTTCAGGTATATGGGCACATGTATTCTCATAGTCTGTTGTCTTTAATGCAGCACTGAATACATAACACAACATAGCCATTGGTTTCCAGTTTCTTCAAAATGGTTAATATGACATTTAATGGTTTTGTACATTGTGGTGAAAGATTACTAATGGAGAGATCACCTAGTATAAACCATAATAAAGAACAAAATGGATGAAAAACATATTTTTTATGTTTGCAGGTATTTCATTACTTTGCCCCCATATCAGGTTACTTCATCATATTCACCAATTAAGTGGATACACAATCCCTCATTCAAGCAGTTAACAAAGCGCAGCCTGCAATAATCAATTATATCTTCACAGTTCTGCCCAGTAAAGCCTCTGCGGCATCCACACTAGATAGAATTTCTGGAAACAAATAAATAATTTGTAACAGATCACTACAGCTTCACAATTTCTTTTATACTATATTATAAAATTGGCCATTATATGGCTTTTCATGTGTCCCCCCCCCCCCCCCCCATTATTTCCAAACAAGTCTTAACCCTCAGTTAAATCCTGCAAGGATTTGTTTGAGAATATCAGATATTTTATTCAATATTGATTTTTTTTTTTTAAATACATCACATAATCAAATTATAAATTTTCAACCAGCAGAAATGTGAGTCTTTGTAAACTAATGCAATATGTTATGTTGCTTTATATTCTTCTAAGCTAATAACATCACTAAATATTGTTCATCCAACATTTCAGTCTGCAAATTATATGGATTTAAAAAAAATCAAAGTAATAAACCAAATCCAAATATTTTGTACTTCACCAATTGGTAACAGAGTTGCTCTGTAAAAAAAACTCTTTTCTTTAAATGGTCTGGCATGAAACAACTATTTCACTATTTCCATAGCACCTTTCCAGTCTGTATACCTGTACTTTCTAATGCTACAGTAATTTGATGTTTACTAAAAACCTATACATGCTATCCTGATGCCCTCAGAATTTACACTTTTATTTACATGCATTGAAATGATACATAATTGAAATATTATGATACTTTAGACTACAAGTTAAACTGTCACTTAGCATATAAATGTACAGTGATACCCTATCACAGTAGAAACATAGTAAAGAAATAAAATTTCAGTTTTCTTTATCGCTTTCCATTATACAGGTTATATATATAGGTCATACAATCACATGCTTAATCTGTGGTGATGACTGTATGTACTCTCTTTCTCAGACACACACACACACACACAACCTCATTAATTCCCCAGTCATTCCTTCCTTCATTTAGATTTTTAATTTACTGTTTCCTCTGTCTTCTTTTTCCAATTGTCATTTCACCTGAGAGCCTGTTTGAATTTATTGACTCAAGTGATCTCTGCTATTATGGCCCACAGAGATGTGCGGGGTGAGATAAGTGAGGCACTAGCTCTAAAATGCCCCTCAGAAAAAGCCAGGCTCAAGAGCTAATAGAGCCCTGTTATTTGTCACTTCTCCCCAGTGCTATTAGTGAAAAGTCATTTAGACAATTTCGTCAGATGTGGCTGGAAACTCCCTCATCAAACCTGCAGCAAATTTAAAGTGTAGTAATCTTTGGTTGATTTGGTTGAGGGTTGACCCATAATAATCATAATTTCAAAGATACTCTAGAAAAACTAGGATTTGCAATATTAATCTCAGTAGGTTTTTTCTGTTTGTTTGTTTCAGGTTTACATTATTATTACATTTTATGGGGGTTGGTCTCAGCCTGGCAACATCTATGATTTTTGACTGCTACGGTGATACAGGAGACTCCTGAAAACAACGCTTTTTATCTTTCTTATCTAAATCAGTGGTCTAACAGAATGCAAATAAAATTTACTTACACTCAGCTGGCTGCTAAAGTCTAAAGATTTCTGCAGATTGCTTTTACATATCAGTTAACATTTGTTTAAATTGAGCTGTGCTGTCCACCAACGTATGCTCGAGTTCTTGTAGTAAAATTCTGTTTTTTCACTCTGCCTGCTGGGATTTTCATTCTAGCAGTGTTGGCAACTCTGCAGTTTGAGGAAGGGGAAGGCTTATCATTGTTTTCTCTGCAACTGGTTGTAGCAAAGGGCTTTAAAAATTATCAACTGCTCCTTTCATACTACTAGAAATGTAACAAATGAGTTACATTTGAGTGCAAATAGAATGTGACTTTTTTGACTTCCTTAAACAAGATGAGAAGTGAGAAGAAATGAGCAAAACCCAATAAATAAATCATAATTCCCAAATGATAGTATCCTGGTCCTACTGGTCTAAACTATAACCAGCATATATCTAGCATTATGTAGTGCATACAAGTACATCTAACTGCAGTCATACTGTTCTCTTCGTGCTACGCATACGCCGAGATGCACTGCACTGATCTCTCTGTTCCCTGCACTTTGTACCTGAGCACACAAAGTGCCATTCTGCACATGCAAATAAAAATGAATAGAAATAAAACTCAGCCATAGCCATGGATCATCATGCACAACTAGGCATGGGCTTTAGAGATATTAGATGTGAGGGATATGCAAATGTGAAAGTTAAAGGAATGGATCACATCTAAAGCAGCATGATTAATTGTATTTACCATTATGAACACGTGAAGGGGTGAGATAACAGAATAAAATACTGTGGCTGAATATCAGATGGTATGCACTACTTGCCCAGGTGTACAGAGTCATTATTTATATGCTAGTTAGAGTGCATACATAGAGAATAGGAAGTAATTTGAGCTGACAGGAAGTGTACAACAACTCAAATAACCACTCTTCACAACCGTGGTGAGCAGAAAAACACAACATGCCAAACCTTGAGGTGGAAGGGCTACTACCTGAAGTTTCCACTCCTGTCTGCTAGGAACAGGAATATGAGGCTGGACTTTTTTGTCAGCTGGAACCAGACTGGACATTTCCCTCTGAAAAAAGGTGTTTTTAGCGACAGAACTGCTGCTCAGTGGTCTTGCACCATTCTGTGTAAACTCTAGAGACTCTATGGAAATAGTGAAACTGTAGAGTTTTTTTGTCACAGCCCTACAATATGAAAACGCATTGCACTAACTATCCATACATATTTAGGAGTCCAAGCACTGAAGGTGCAGGAAACCTATTGTATTCTCTTTCTCCTTCTTCTCTTCCTCCTCCTTTTTTTCTTCTTCTTCTCCGCCTCCTCCTTTTCCACTAAAATGAATCATGCAGACCTGCAGATGTGAAACTTCGTCAACAAGTAGTCTTCTGTGCCCGAATAGAGACAAGCGAGATGGGCCCAATTGACCTGATAGACACAAGTGTATTTTTCCCACATATTTCTTGGGTTCTCCCAAAAAAAAAAAAAAAACCTCAAGAACCATTTAGCTCCACCTACTTAGATTTTTGCTACTTAAACTAATTTGAATAATATGCAAAACCTACTTTTGCAAACTAGTCCTAGGATTTTTTGGCCTATTTGGTGTCATGCTGCTCAGCAAAACATGAAATTCAATAATTATCAAAAACATATTGAGATTTGTAAACAATATGGCCACCACACATCAATCAAGTTTAAGGAGGCAGAGCCTAATTTACTCAACTAGCTGTAACTAATGATTGCTTGCGTAGATTAACATGAAACTTGAAAGACATATCTAGGATAAGATTTCATATCACCATATACATATTCAAGATGCAAAGATTGGGGCATGGTCATATTCATGTTCACTGGGTTCGGAGTTAAGTTCAAATAGCTGATTCTCAGGAACCAAAAGCCAAATGAGCTGAAATTGGTGTACTGCATTGATTTGTTACTGTTAGTTTTTACTAATCATGATATTGCATCAAAAACACGACCACCTGCAACCAATCAGCTCCCAGCAGAAATTTTCCACAACTATCTTTGAACTGTCATCACAAATGTTAAGTATGTTCATGAATGGTCTCTTTACTGCTCCATGTATCTTGGCAAGAACTGTCCACTGCGGGTGCTATTTGCGAGGAGTGCTTGGACCCTGCAAATTAAATATAGCTTGCTTTTGTTTTTTTGTTTTTATTATTTGTTTTGTGGAGAGAACTATTGCCATTACTGTTAATTATTGCTGAGTAAGCCTAATAAATTGCAAAAATGTTGATCTTTAGGTTTTGCAATTTGCTGCACATTCAGTCAGGAACACATTAATAGAGTACAACGTAGTATTATCACATCACAATATCCAACATCAAATATGTTTTTAGTCCATATTGCACAGCTAATTTTAGCAAAACCAACAATTCTGCATTACTGCATAACAGCAACCAGTTCCTTGTAGTTTACATGGGTTACTAGCAGCACTGGGATCTTGAGTGAGATGCACCTTTAAACAAATAAGAGGCAGCATCAATGAGGCAGCACTGGGGAAGCAGGAACAGAGAGAGACAAGTCATTAGCCAGCTGTACTCTCTGTACTCTATCTAACTGATCCTGACATCAATACTATTTTCAGACCTGGCCATTCAAAAATGAGCAATATGAAAGGACCACAGTGCCAGAGGAATATAGAACTGCCTACTGGTATTGGACTTATATATTTGCAATGAGCAGAAAAGGATGATTTCACTTTCATACAGATGAGCTTCTTCAGAAGCTGCCTCAGACACACCTAATCAATGTAGAACAGACCATTTTAATGTGATCTGTATGTGAGAAAGAAAGTGGATTAGCCGTTCAAGTTTTACTGTCCATGCTTTAAAGTGACTGAAATGCCTCATGGGACTAAAGACTGGGTTCAGATGGGAAATATGGAAGATGAGGAAAGGTCACCAAAGACAATTAGTCCATTATCGCCCTTGTTTTTTTCCAATTCATTTCCACTCATAACAGCAAAATTACCTTTCTCAAAGTTTCATGAGATCCCTTAATGCTGTTCTAGAAATGGCACCAAGTGAAAAGATTATCTTTCCATAACACCAATTTCTGAATGAATGTCCATCGGTAAAACGCTATTAAAGCCACCCCAAAAGAGTGTTTTTCTTTTCCTTTAAAATGACAGGCTGATCCTGCTTTAAAGGGGCCTTGTCAATTTACATGTCCCTTTTACTATAAATAATCTCCTTGGGGGAAGAAAATGAACCCACAAAAATATAGAAAGTAGGAAGAAATAGGACCTCACATGTTTGACAATGCCATATGCTTGTTCCTGCTGACAGCCGAGCGCTGTGCAATTGTGTTCCAGCATCACTTCACAGTTGAAACCGGTGAAGCCTTCTGGGCATATGCAAATATACTTTTCAACACCTTCTTCACATTTGCCTCTGTTCCTACAGGGCTGTGAACTGCAGGGGGCTTTCGTCTCTGTGCAGAATGTGCCTGTTAGCAAATACATACAATTATACATACAGAACATCACAGTTTCAATTTTTTAATTCTAAAAAATTATAAAGAAGCAAAAATAACGTTAACTTGCACAGCAAAATGAAACACTGTTACATATCCACAACTTTTAGAAACAGAATTCATGAATACACATATAGCCACAAACAATTAAAATGAAATGGCAAGAGATCTCACACAGGATAACAATAGGAGAAAAAAATCAACTGAGGGTTATCAATGTTGATAGTAAGCAAAGGTTTATCATCTATTTTGGGTGATTCAAATCCAGACACAATATGGTAGAGTTCACTTTATCTATAACTAATATCTGTTTATAACTAGCCTACATGTAACATTATTCAGCTTGTTTTCTAATTCAGCTAATGAGAAAAACATTAACATTAAATATTCTGTACAGCTTATCTTATTGTTTTTAGATATCAAAGAATACATACAATGCTTTCTCCTATAATAAAAAATCTGCTGTTATTAGTGACTTGTGATAATGTGTGATGGAATGAAAAGGATGTAGAGCCATTCTCCATGGCATAAAACATTTGGAGAGATGTGTCTAAAACCAAAGCCCAAATACCAACTGAACCTTCACATCTAGGGTGTCACTTCCCAACTGAAACCAAAACCAATCGTAATATCTGAGGGATAACAGACCAGAGTTACATTGAGAAAGCTATAGTCAGATACTGCTAGGCCTCATATTAAGAGATATTTCGGACAACCACAACCTTTTTTCCAGGACAATGACCAATAAGCACACTGCTGCAAGGGCGATAACTGAAGCATAGAGCATAAAACTGGGTTAACGCTGGCTTAATGCCTGAAACTGAATCTAACTGTGATGCTGTGGTCTGGAATGTAGTAGTTTTATAGAATTAACCTAAATGGCTATGACAACTATGGCATAAGTGTTTCATCAGTTTCAACTATTTGATCAGCGATGAACTGTAACTGTAATCTATAAACTATAAAATTCAATTGTTACATTTTTATACACATTAAATCAGAATGTGTCTAAGTTCAGCAACATCACACTGAATATTGCAAGAATAAGGGGGTTTCCCACTTGGTCCAAGTAAATGAGTCTGCACCCAGGGCTCGCGTGGGGGCAGAGCTTATAATCACAGGTTTGTGTTAACATTGATAAACCCCTTCCGAACCATGGATTAATTCTGACAGTCTATACATCACTTTCATGCATACAAGCAAAATGATAGGCACTTTTGGAGGTTTTTAATCCTTTCCCTATGGGACCAGTGTGGAAAAGTGGAAACAGGAAGTAATATAAAAAGATGAACACAAGTCTTTTCTGAACTCTCTGTGTCACCCAGCAGACGGTAGAAGAATTGTGACAGAATGTGAGTAATTTCCTGAGTGATGGTGCATGAAAGTACATGATGGCTTACATAAAAGCTCCTGAAAAAATGTGAATTGTGGCCACATCATTTCTGCTCTACTCACAGAAAATGCCTATTTTGCATTGAAAGGTTATGAAAGGCTGATACAGGCTTGGCGTCATGGTGACATCAAAAGCAATGACTTTCAAATAAATAAAACCAGACAGTGGAAAGCGCAACAATCTGAAGGAGATTCTTACTGACAGTAACGCTTATGGGTATATTGCAATGCAATGCAAACATGTGGAACTGACAGTGTCAGTTCATGAAAAAGCAAAAAGCTCAATTATTGTAATTGTAATTTATTAGACAGGTTAAATAGTGTTAGTGTATGAGGATATTATGGTCAAGAAAAACCTCTGTGTGTCATCCTATAATTATGCTACATATACTATATGTACTGGGAGTTTAACACAAATGACATTTGTATCTGTTCATATCTGTATTCAGATTTGAACCCAACGTATGTGGTCTAAACCAGAAGAGTTTACACATGGAAAACAGAAACGTCAGCTATGTGTATATTTTGGCTCATTCAAATTCAGTGTTCCTCATCAATCCAGTTTATAATTCACAAATAATTATGTCAGGAGAGGTGCTTTCAGTAATTCTCCTTGCACAGTTATTTGCTTTGTAGATGCCAATGATATTTTCTAACAAATTTAGTTGGAAAATATCAATTTTAAAGATTGATGATAATTTTAAAGAACCACAAATTTAATTTCTTCACAATTAATGTCCTAATTTTAAAGAACCACAACACTGACCAGGCAGTTACTATGTCAATGCATCAGCAAGTGCCACAGGTTTATGTTAATGAACATGTTTTTGTTTCGTTCTGCAAGCTTCAGATATGACTGCTCATGCCTGCATGAAATTGAAAACGTCCTATTCATGACTTTTTTTTTTTGGTCATGTCCTAATGCATGTCTCTAGTCTACCCCATGTGCTTTGTGTGCCTTTCTGGCAAGTTTTCAAAACAAACAAACAAACAAACAAAAAATAGTGCACTCTCTATTCCTATCTGTATTAGTATCATCTTAGAACACATTATCTGTTAATCCAAATAATATATTCATATTCAGTTATATCTGTAAGTTCAAGTTCAAAGCGTTTGTCATGTGCACAGTGAGGAAAGCAAGTTTCCCTCTACAATAAAATTCTTTCTTTGCTGTCCACATTGAATGCCAAGACAAGTGCAAACTGTAAAAATAAAATTTCAGAGGTAGAAATAGATTATGTATATAGAATATAGACTATGTACATCTGTGTGTGAGTGTGCAATACTGACTTTGTAGTATAGTAACATGTGCAATGTTGACTTGTGCAAAACAGTATTATATTACATGTAGTAACAGTAATGTGTTCACATGTAGCAGTAACCTGTAGCAAATTGAGTGCAACTACACAATAATAATAGCAGCTGTCACATTTAACAATGTGCAAAACGAGATGAAGCTTGTCGATAAGATAGCAGCAGTAACATTTACAAATGTGCAAACTGAGCTGTAGCAGTTCAGTCCATCTATTCTATGAGATATGTGAGACTAGTCTGTGTCCACTGGCTACCCATTTAAAAGTCTAATGGCTGAGGGGAAGAAGGAGTTCCTTAGTCTGGAAGTCCTGCATTTCACACTCCTGTACCTCCGTCCTGAGGGTAGGAGTGTGAACAGTCCGTGTTGTGGGTGGGTTGGGTCCTTAAGGATGGAGGCAGCTCTCCTGTGGACTCTGCGGTGGTAAATGGTCTGCAGAGAGGGCAGTGGAGTCCTGCTGATCTTCTCAGCAGTCTTCACCACTTTCTGCAGACGTTTGCGGTCCCTCACTGTAGTAATATGCACCATATTTGTTTATTTGTAATGTGACGTGGTGCACAAACGTGCAAAACATCTCCTTTCCATTTTACCATCTGCAATAAAAAACAGCACATCCTTGGGAGTGGCAGGCAGTCAGTCACTCCTCAGCATGGGCATACATTTCAGAACTGCACTGATGGCTGAGAAGTCTAAACCAAAATAAAATACTTAAATTAATTCAGTCATCATCAATGGCAAAACCAAATGAATCATACAAATACATGGCATACATCTCCGACGTCAAACCAGGTTTGGCTCATGCTCTTTGTGGGTTAAATTTAGACATAACTGTGCATAGCAAAAAGTTCAAGGTGAGCATGATTTGATTTTATTCCCTGGTGGCATGCTTGGTTTTCTGTGTTCTTCAGAAGACACTAACTCATTTATCTTGTGAGTCCTTTTTTCCCCTTAGCATATTCCTCTATGCTAAGAGGCAGGATGATATAAAGTCGGCTGTCTGTGAAGCACCAGGTAGATTTTGAGGAATGTCTCACTGGGCTCCATTTTTCATAAATTTTTCGGTGTTTTTTCATGGTACAATGCTGAACTTCTTCAAAGGTTAAAGCCACTTGACATTTCCATATTTTTCAAAGGAATCCCTTTGGATAAATCTCCCAACCCCCACTCTGTCTTTAATTAAGAGGCCTAAATAGCTAAGGTTTTTAACATCAAAAGAAGCATAATATATATATATATGTACTGTATATACTATATACACAGGACTGTGCAAAGGTCTTAGGCACATGCAAAGAAATTATGTAGGGCAAAGGTACCCTCAAAAATAATGAAAATTAAATGTTTCTACATTTAAAAAAATTATAAAGTAATAAATGAAACAAAGTCAATATCTGGTGTTACGACCCTTTGCTTAAAAAAAAAATAGTAGTCTCAGGTACAATTTGTGCAGTTTTATAAGGAAATTAGCTGGTAAGTTTTACTGAGCATCTTGCAGAACCATCCACAGTTTGTCTGGAGACTTTGACTGTCACAATTGCTTCTTATTTTTGTAGCATTACGTTTTCTGTTTGAAAAGTGGTCTCTTATGTAATATGCTGCTTTCTTTACTGACAGACAAACATTGTTCTGTAACATTTAGCTTTGTGCTGGAAAACTAATGTTTGGGAATCTAAATGTTTGTACTGACTCAATAAAATAGAAGTCATAAAATAAAACGTTTGTACTAAAAAATAGGGTACCTTCACACATTTGTTGCTTTTTCAATTTCAGTTCCACAAACCAAGTGAGCTCAGCCAGCCAAAACTACATGAATTAGGAACTGCATCAAAAATGGATGCAGGATGGATAAAGGAACAGCAAACCAATTAACATTAAACTCCACTGGACATCCCTGGTGATGTGCCCTATCAGTTCCCCAAGACCTTGTTATGATCGATTCTAGCAAAAGTAGAAGCGCAGGAGAAAGTGCACAATCAAAAGAAAATATGATCTGATTCGTCCCACAACTGGGGCCTCATTATTATGTGTGAGGACAGCCACTAACTTCACAATGATTAATGGCATGACAGCTAGAGCAGAGTCAAGGAACTGTTAACACCAGTGGGGCCAGGAAGGAACAGAAGTGAAGGTGAGCCCTTTGAGGTATCTCCCAATGCACTGCCAAGAATGCAGCTGGTGGGATTCAGGCAGATAGAAAAGCTGAAGTACAGATATTTTACTGAAAGCATTAATGTGGTTACTTGCCCTGAGGAGAATTAGTCTTGGATAAACAGGGGCTAGAAGAGCATTAGGAGTGTGAGTGACCTAGTATACAAAATGAATAAGTAAACAATACAATCCCCATTTTTAATATTTAGGTGCTCCAGACATTTGAAATTTTACTGTCCCTCATTTCACTGACCAGTAATCCCTAATATCTATTACATGGCTTGTGCAGGTCAAGGACCATCCGCCTCTTCTGTGTTGCAATGTTTTTTCGTTCCGCCCCCCACCGCCCACAGTGATGGATGAAAAACAAATTTTGTATATGTCCAAGCTAATATTTATACCCTGAAGAAATAGAACATGGTAACAATTGTGTTTATTGAGAGCATATAAAATAATAAATACAGACAGATTTATTTAGACAAGTATTTAGACAGTGACACAATTTTTCGTAATTTTGCCTCTGTACACCACCACAATGGATTTGAAATGAAGCAATCAAGATGTCATTGAACTGTAGACTTTCAGCTTTAATTCAAGGGGTTTAACAAAAATATTGCATTAACCGTTTTTTTTTTTAACATAGTACCTCCATTTTCACAGGATCAAAAGTAATTAGAGAAACTAACAATTATAAATATAAGGATTATTTTTAATATTTTGATGCAAATCCCTCATAGCACATAGCACCTGTATGTACTTTGCTCTGACACAGTCCAGGTACAACAGACTGCTCACAAATTGACAAATTCTATTAATGTAATCTACTTACTCTTACATTAAATTTTCATATTTTACAAAATTGAAAAAAGACATACGCTTGAATCACAGACATACTTTAAACACACACAGATCAAGATTGCCATGAGTATAAATATACATGATTAATACAAAGAAATTTCAGAGCCTCAGACCAGAGACCACTGCTTAATGAAACACAATTTATAGATTTTATCATGCAATCAATAGATCTGCACCAAATGGTCCAAACTTTAACTTTGTTCATTACATGTAGAAACCATATTAAGAAAAATTATGAAAATTTTACAATACCAGTCAAGAGATAAAAAGGAGGCACCATTTATAGCAAACTCTATGCCCTGGGGTCTTTTAAACATGGTATCCTAATCCTAACATGAAATTGGCACAGACAGCTCTCATCTACTAGGACACAATGTAGCTGAAAGCAAGAACTTACAATTATGAATGACATTAATGACCTTAAAGTCCTTGGGAAAACAACTTAAAACAGACATTCAGTTTTTGGATGTAATTTCAATTTGCTCTACCTATCTGTTGAGTGGTTTGTTTTAGTGGGCTATGTTACCCCTTAGCTGTTTATTAAATGCTGACTGGTGCATCCTGAGACTACTGCTCCCACCCTCACCAGCTGTGAACCTGTCATCATGTCAGTCTATGCATTCGTGATTAGGTCTCTACTTTTTCATCAGTTAAGATCCATCAGTGTTGCTGAGCCTTTTATGTACCCTGCGGTTTTCTGATTTGCTGTGGGCTGCTGGTGTTGACCAACATATCTCTGCTCTGTGGGTTTGATGTGGACCTCCCCCTGAGCTTTGTTTCTTGCTAGGCCTATTTGCCTTAACAATTTGCCATCATGTCATCTTTCAAATAGTATGTTTGGTAATTTCATGCTTCAAATTCACTAATTCACTTCCAATACTCATTTAGATTTGCTTACTCATAGAGCTGTAACCACGATAAAAATTTTACTTTATTTTTATTGTTCAACATGCTGGAGTAAGCAAAGACTTGTATAAAATGTGTTTTTGTATAAAGATGTGTTTTCTTTCCTTCCTAGAAGACATGAACTATATTTAATTTGAAAAAGCAGGTAAGTTTAGCTAATTTGCAAACATTAACTGGCTGTATTTAATTGTTAGCTTGTTTTCTTTGCTAAAAACAGTTCAACATCAATTCCAGTAGCTAATGCAATTGGCTAGGCAGCAAGTCAAATTCTAGCTAGCGGTAAATATACATATATATATATATATATATATATATATATATATATATATATTTTATTTTACAGAATATTTTACTTCCCCTTCGGGAACTAGAGCTGCGTCGACAACGCTTTGGGAACCCCTCTGCATGACCACACTCTGAATCACACGTGTAATCCGTCCAACGGAATCTCGTGACATCACCGGCGGGATGGCATAGCGACCCAGAAGTATAAAAGCGCATATGGTGGAGCCGGCACCAGCTTCTGTTGTTCAGTAAGCGCTCTGTGTGTGTTCGTCTTATTTATTGTTGTATGTCTCTATATTGTATCAATGGCAAGCAAAGGCAAACAATCATTTAGACTGTGTGCGTCTCCCTGCCCGCGTTTCATTACAGGTGGGGATACTCACAGTCTGTGTGTGGCTTGTCTGGGAGCGGAGCATGCTCGATCAGCTCTTGAGGGAGCTGATTGGCCACCTTGTGTCCGGCTTTCATTGCGTACGCTCCGCTCCCGGAGGGCGCTCTTTGAGGATGGCGCTCTCTCCAGCGTGCTTCTGCCGAGGCAGATGGATTTGGCAGAGGGAATGGAGATGGGCATAGCCCTTTCTTCTTCCTCACCTGCCAGATCCAGTGCTCACTCTCAGGGAACGGAAGCATGTTTTGTAACGGTTTCTTCCCCCCAAGAGAGTGCTCGACACTTCTCTTGTCTTCCACCGAGGAGGGAGGTGAGGGGAGCACCGCTGAGGACGAGACTGTGGACTTGCCACCACAGTCTGTCCAGTTTGAGGAGTTATTGGAGGTCGTAACTCGAGCTGTGGCTAAATTAAATATTGACTGGCCTACTGAAAAGCAGGGAGCACATCTGCATAGCAAGTTAGATGAGAGTTTTCTGCTATCTAAGTCACTGCCAGTCAATCCATATTCGGCCCACCTCTTCAGTCCCAATGTCTCTCACTACTCTAATGTGGTGGGACTGAAGGACCGCGGTTACGGGGCGATTACCCGGGTTGAAGAGACGCTTGTGGGCTATCTCTCTCCCGCCGGTGTATCGTCCCTTAAGACCCCGGTATTGCCCTCCAAGCCACTTTGGACCTCCTCGGCTTTGGTGGGCAAAGCGTACACGGCGGCGGGTCAGGCGGTGTTGCAGGCATACCAGGCTGACCTGCTTAAAGAGTTGGATGAGGGAGATGATATAAATAATGACCGCATTGCGGAACTGCATTGTGCCGCAGATTTGTCTCTCCGGGCCACTAAAGAGACCACCAGGGCAATTGGGCGGTCTGTGGCGGCCCTGGTGGCTACGGAGAGACATTTGTGGCTGACCCTGTCTAATTTAAAAGGAAAAGATAGGGTCTTTCTCCTCAACGCCCCGATAGTTCCGACTGGCCTGTTCGGCGACGCTGTAAATACAGTCATTGACAGGTTCCAGGAGGCCAAGAAACAGTCGGCGGCGTTCCAGCGATTTCTCCCTCGCCGCGCTCATGGAGTTGCTCGGTGGGAGCAGCACAGGAGGTACCTGAGGTTTGCTTTTGGGGGCAAAGCTTACCAATATCGGGTTCTTCCCTTCGGTCTTGCACTCTCATCCCGCACTTTCACCAAGTGTGTAGATGCTGCTTTGGGTCAATTGTGACTCCAGGGCATCCGCATACACAATTACATCAGCGATTGTTTGATTTTAGCTTAATCAGAGCAGATGGCGGTTCGACATCGAGATGTCATTCTTGCGTATATGAGAGAATTGGGGTTAAGACTAAACGCAAAGAAAAGTGTGCTTTCTCCAGTACAGAGGATCACTTATCTAGGTGTAGTGTGGGATTCGACCACGATGCAGGCACATCTGTCTCCTGCTCGGATCGAGTCGATCCTCACGGCGGTCAAGAGGGTGAGAGATGGCCAGTCACTCACTGCTATACAGTCTCAGAGACTGTTGGGTCTGATAGCAGCTGTGTCCAACGTGATACCCTTTGGCCTGTGTACATGAGACCCTTGCAGTGGTGGCTCAGGACCAAAGGGTTTCGCATGATCAAGGTCACGCGGCGAGGCTTACGGGCCTTAGACATGGAAGAAACCATGGTTCCTGTTACAAGGCCTCGTATTGGGGGCTCCTTGGCGTCGCGTGACGCTAACGACGAATGCCTCCCTCATGGGTTGGGGGCAGCCATGAGTGGCCGCTCTGTCCAAGGTCTGTGGGAAGGGCCCCATCTCAAGAGGCACATAAACTGCCTGGAGATGCTGGCTGAGTTTCAAGCAGTGAAACATTTTCTCCAAGACCTGAGGGGCCATCATGTGTTGATCTGCATGGACAATCTGCAGATCCTTCTCTGGGCCCAAGGGAAGGCAGTATACATCCTGGGGCAGACATCCTGTCGAGGCAGGGGCTGAGGCCCGGGGAATAGAGGCCCCACCCAGAGGTGGTGGAGCAGATATGGAGGATGATTTACAGAGCACAAGTGGATTTGTTTGTGACTCAAGAGACTTCACACTGTCTCCTCTGGTTTTCCCTCACTCACCCAGCTCCTCTTTGACTGGACGCTATGGTACAGGCATGGCCGAGGCTGCACCTGTATGCTTCCCCACCCCGATCGCTCTGCTCCCAGGAGTTCTGGAGAGGGTCTGCCAAGACGGAGTACGTATTCTATTAGTAGCCTCTTACTGGCCGGGCCGAGCATGGTTTGCGAACATGGTAGCCCTTCTCGAAGACTCTCCTTGGGAGATTCCCGTCAGGTGGGATCTCCTCTCTCAGGCAGGGGGTACCCTATTTCACCCTCGTCCGGAGTTATGGAGGCTGTGGCCCCTGAGGGGGCACAGCTTGTAGCCTCTGGTCTCTCAACTGAGGTTGTGGACTCCATACTCCAATCCAGAGCTCCCTCCATGAGGAAATCGTACGCTGCTAAGTGGCATCTGTTTACGTCATGGTGTAAAAACCGTCGGTTAGAACCAGTTAACTGCCCAGTTGGTTCATTGCTGGAATTTCTGCAAGAGTGGTTTGCCACAGGGTTGTCTCCATCCACTTTACAAGTTCATGTGGCTGCTATTGCTGCATATCATGCTCCACTGGGTGGGCAATCTCTGGGGAGAAACCCATTACTGACATGTTTCCTCCGTGGGACCAGGAGGCTGAGGCCCCCGGTACGACCTAGAGTGCCTTCTTGGGATTTGGCCGTGGTTTTAGAGGTCCTTTCTAAACCTCCCTTTGAACCTTTGGAGGAGGTGTCTTTGAGATTACTTACAGTCAAGACTGTATTTCTGTTAGCCTTCTCTTCCCTGAAGAGAGTCGGTGACCTTCAGGCTCTTTCTGTGGCCCCCTCTTTTCTATAGTTTGTCCCTGGCATGGCCAGAGTCTTTCTTTACCCCAGACCGGGGTATGTTTCTAAAGTGCCCTCTGTGGTTCCACGGCCAGTCGTGCATCAGGCATTCTGTCCACCTCCCTTTTGGGACCATGACCAGAAAAAGCTTAATTGTGTGTGTCCAGTGCAAGCACTGGACGCATATGTCCACAGAGCTGCCCTGTGGAGGAAGTCGGACCAGCTATTTGTCTGCTACGGTCCTTACAAGAAGGGTCTTCCTGCGAACAAGCAGACCCTCAGCAGGTGGATAGTGGATGCTATAGCTACTTCTTATGAGTCCTCTGATCTCCCCTCTCCGTTGGGGGTCAAGGCTCATTCTACCCGATGTATGGCGGCCTCCAAAGCCCTCTCCTCTGGTGTTTCTCTCCAGGATATTTGCACTTTCATCAGGTTTTACAGCCTTAACCTCGATGCCACTCCCGGCTCCTCTCGACCTAGTTGTGCCCTTCCACACTAGGCAGGGATTTGTCAGTCTGGTGGCGTTGTTCGCATAGGGCAGTGGTAGCTCAGTGGTTAAGACGTTGGACTACTGATCGGAAGGTCATGAGTTCAATCCCTAGCACCTCCAAGCTGCCACTGCTGGGACCTTGAGCAAGGCCCTTAACCCTCAACTGCTCAGTTGTATAAATGAGATAAATGCAAGTTGCTCTGGATAAGGGCTTCTGCCAAATGCCATAAATGTTCCCAAGGCGTTGTCAACGCAGCTCGAGTTCCCGAAGGGGAATGGGCTATGTCTGTAACGAGGAAACGAGACGCTGCGTCTCGGTGCCATAATTGGTGCATCCCTGCGAGCGTTTCCTGCACTCTCCTGAAGTTGACGTCCCGTTGGTGACGTCATGCGATTCCGTTGGACAGATTACACGTGATTCAGAGCGTGATTCCCAAAGCGTTGTCGATGCAGCGTCTCGTTCCCTCGGGGAACCATGCTTACAGACGTAACCCTAGGGACGTTCTTATTGATTAAATAGCAAAGTAAGTGTCATTAGTCTTGCATGTGACCAGCAAACTTCCAGAGAAAACATATATGAACAGTTCCCCTTCAGGAACTCGAGCTGCATCACGAAACGCTATGGGAACGCCCCCGAGTGACCGCGCTCTGAATCACGTGTCTAATCCGTCCAATGGATGGGCGAG
>CM075001.1:8221923-8232304 GCA_037576825.1 Pangasius krempfi
CTTTCCTCTTCTCTCTCTGTCTACGCACTCTCCTCCCTCCTCTACTTCTTTGACCAACAGTAGCCCAATTTCCACCGGCGCCATGTAGGTCGCCGGCACCGATGGCGGTCGTTGTTAACTCGGGCCTTGACCGATCCGGTATGAAATTCAGAGTACTGACGATTCGCATGATTAAATTTGGCAATGTTTTACGCCAGATGCCTGACGCAACTCTCTCTATTTATCCGGGCTTGGGACCGGCACAGAAGTCACTGTACTGTGATCCCCATGGCTAGATTACCATCATTAAGTCCCTTAATTCAGATTTCAATAGAACATTACAACAATATAAGCATAAGCATAAGCATAATACATAAAACAATGCTACACATAGTCAGGTAGAACACAGGTTCTCACTTCTGGTCCTGGAAAACCCCACACTGTAGTGTTTCCCCTGCTCTAACACACCTACTTCAACTCAGGAAGGCCTGTTAATTAGCTAGTTGGTTTAATCAGCTGAATTAGAGCAGGGAACACACTAAAATGTGCAGAACAAGAGAAATTCCAGGACAACAGCTGGGATCCTGTGGTAGAATAATAAGCTCTAGTAGACTAGCACAGTCAATGCATATAGCACGCAGTGTCTCGCATTAGGCAACAAATAAAATAAAATTAATGTCGCAACTAATATAACAGTTAAAGTGAAATAAGCTAAAAGTCTTCCTAACTTTAGTAAGTCTACACTAGTCCACAGTGGTTTAACTTTTTGGCACAACCAAAACTTAACGAAAGTGTCTTGTGGCAGTGCTTACATCAGTCTTTGCATGTTATTATAAATCTAATAGACTGATGATTTAAAAGCTGTGTATAAATACAGGGCACTGTTGAAAATACAAAAACGTATATATAGAGTACAGGGCAGAAAGAAGGTGCTTTTGTGTTTAGTGCAATGCAGGGTTGCCATGTTGGTGCAAAGAAACCAAACCTTAATCCCAAATCTCCAAAATCGTGTTTGCATGCAAAAATCATGACTACCAAGCAATATTAAAACCATGCATTTTTCCCACGTAGATTTGTATTTATCAACGTCCTGAAAGGGTAATATTATTATGAACATTCTGATAAATAAAGCATAACTGAGTAAACCAATTTTACTTTGGCACAACAAGCACATACATATAGAAAGTAGTCCAAGTCTTCTTATCTAATTCCATATGCATTTACCACTGTCACCATTACAATACATTATTTTTACTCTATTTCACTCTGTCCATCATTTCACTTTTCAATTCACTACTCTTTAATAATTATCAAAGCCTCAGCAGCTTGCAAAATAATACAAATAATCAACTGTGCGACAGTAATCCAAAGGGAATCCTATGGATTTGGAAACCACACACCTGCGCTTTACTGCTGAAGAGCTAATCTGAAATCAAGCAGGCAGGATTGATTAGCTTTTTGGTGTTTGGGTTTAGTTTGCATACAGTTTGTCGCAAAAACAGTAGCAACTGCAATAAATAAAAACGTTGTTAATAGTTTTCTTTTTTTAAATATATACATATATATCTCTGACCCTACAAAATATCAGTTAGTTTTTTTTCTTTAATTATTATTGTCAAGGGAGCGTGTCTATTTCGGAGGAGATAAACTCCACTTAAAGCCCAACTGTTTGTTTATGAAGATGACAAGACTTGTCAAAAGCGGAAAAATACTCAAGTTAAGAAATAACATTGGTCAATATCAATTTATTAAATTATACCCAGCCTAAAAATAAAAAAGATATTCACTCTGAACCGATGTGTAAAAAATTCTCAATAAATTGCTCTCTATAGTTACAGAAGCAGAAAATCAAACAAACTTACACTTAGAAGTTGAACTGGAACCTTGTAGTGTAGCTGTATGTGCAAAGAAAGAGTGCTGCAGTTTTTCTCGCCATTTTCTTCGTAGGTCCGCTCCGCTCCGAAGAACCTGATTTAATCTCAAAATAAATCCGCCATCTGCTCGCAACACTGCCTCAAGTCTGGCGTACACCGCTTACTTCCGCTGTCGCAATTCAATTTAACCTGAAATATAGTTACTTTTAGACCAAAAGTTGACGAAATAAAGCCTATATACTCGTTTTCATTTACATTATAACCTATTGTATTATGAGCTGGCGCCATGTGTACAACATCACGTTTTAATCCGATTGCGCGACCGGATTAAATTGTGTTTCTGCATGGTTAAACTAAAATCTGCTAATTTTGCAAACCAGTTATAGGACAAATTAACTTAAAACTTTTTAGCATCAATGTGTAATTGTCAATAACATTTTGAGTGGATTTCTTTGATCTAAACTTCTTTGGTCTGTTTTCACTTAGTTGAACGGTTTCCTACATTTTCCACAATGCTACTTGAGTAGCTGCTGACAGATAGTGTTGCCAGTGGACATTCATCTCTACCTAAAGAGAGGGTGGCAGCAGCGTTTTAGTCCTTTAGTGTGTCCACCTGATCTCTAAAACGCAACTTTTATATTAATACTGTCGTGGCAAAACTGCTCAGTTCAGAGTAAGAAAAATAACTTTCCAAAGCCAAAGGATTTTGGATGCCAAAAATCAGTCTTTATTGAATCAGCCCACAAAGCCGAGATTTCTGCAGATCATCTGATTTACATAGTCGTGGCTCATGCTTTTATACAATTCTAAAAACAATGATCTCATTAGATGGAGTTTTCTCTTTTTTTCTTTTAATCACACTCCTGCCTCTCACCACAATTATTTAATTGTCCCTCTGTCTTAGCTTTAACCATGGTGTGAGCTCAGTCAGTTTATTATTATTATTTTTTTTTAAAAGTTAACATTCATCAACCTCAACAATGCACTTCAGTATTCTGGTAGAGAGAAAAAAAACACCTTCCCATGAGCTATGACAGAGCAAGCTTGGACTGAAAAAGAGACGATTTATGAACTGTGTGCCAATTGTTTACCCACAAGCACGGTCCACCTGCAAGTTCGCACCAGTTTGTTTTTGGTTTCTTGATTAACATACAGAAGTATTCTCACACAGAAATATTCTTGTAAAATCATATGCATAAAGTCACTTTCTTCATGTGTAGGATGTACTAAATCTCTTATCATTTCTAAGTATTTTAAATCTTGATTAGACTTGATGGATTATATAATAATCATACTTAAGTCATACTCTGATTAAGAAAATTCTTCTGTAATACTGCCACCAATGCCATCATGCTCGTCATCTTGTTGATCACAGATTAGCTGAGCCAAGTACCTGCCATAACTCAGCACAACTCCATCATATAGCTGCATTGCATTCTGGGACTTTGAGACCAATTTTTTTTTTTTATCTCCTACTTATATGCTGTATTTTTCATTAATATAACGTTGGACATCACTGGAATATGGTGAGTGAGAAATAGAGCTCTTATTCTTTTATTTTCAGGAGCTAACAGCAAAACATTACCATTATCACTTATATCTTCAAAATGAGAGATCTTCAAAATGTTTTCTTCTATTAAGTGCCTTTGCAGCTGCACTAACGATGTTCCCCTGTGATATCAGTATGGCCAACAACCACCAAGTTCACATATGAACAGCAAAAATACAGCATCAATAAACAAATTACCACCAAAATCTCTGAACACATCACAAATATTTAAATTTAAACACACCTAATGTGTTTCAGGGTGGCCTTTTCCTTTAAGTTTCAAAGTCTGGTGATGGCAGCATTGCTTGCTTTGAAATTACAGAAGCCCCAAATGCCAAGGAGACAGAAAAAAAGTGTTACACTAACAGTTAAGAAAGCCTTAATTAGAGTGAAAAGTACAATAACCCCACACCCCCTATAAGGATATTTATATATATGCAAAATAATGTGCAAACCTGCAAACGAAAAGATAAGGGACACATTTTGGCTAGGCGTTAACCCATTAAGTAGGAACTACCCATTAAAATGAGAAAACAGGTCAAAACATTACTAAGTAACATTATTCTTTGTGCCAATGAAAGAAGCTAACATACACTGATCAGCCATAACATTAAAATAACTGACAGGTGAAGAGAATAACATTGATTATCTCATTACAGTGGCACCTGTCAAGGGGTGGGATATGTTTGGCAGTAAGTGAACAGTCAGTTCTCGAAGTTGATGTGTTGGAAGCAGGAAAAATGGGCAAGGGTAAGGATCTGAGCAGCTTTGACAAGGGCCAAATTGTGATGGCTAGACGTCTGGGTCTGAGCATCTCCAAAATGGCAGGTCTTGTGGGGTGCTCCCAGTATGCAGTGGTTAGTACCTACCAAAAGTGGTCCAAGGAAGGACAACCAGTGATCCAGCGACAGGGTCATGGGCACCCAAGGCTCACTGATGTGCTTGGGGGATGAAGGCTAGCCTGTCTGGTCTGCTCCCACAGAAGTTGTGCTACTGTAGCACAAACTGCTGAGAAAGTTAATATAATTTATGATAGAAAGGTGTCAGAACCCACAATGCATCACAGTTTCCAATCAGAGTGCCTATGCTGACCCCTGTCCACTGCCGAAAGCACTTACAATGGGCGTGTGAGCATCAGAAATGGACCATGGAGCAGTGGAAGAAGGTTGCCTGGTCTGATGAATCACATAAGTATTTAAATATAAAATATAAAATATAAAAAATTAATTATTTTTTTGTTCATTTTCATGTTCATTTTTGTTCATTTTTCCTAGTTCACCATTGACTCATTTTCAGTAACCTCTTTAGCCTGGCTGGGGTCACAGTTTCCAGAGCCTATCCTGGAAACGCTGGATGTGAGGTGGGAAAATATATGAGATGAGACAACAGTCCATCGCATGGCACCATGCATACACACATTCACACCTAGGGCCAATCCTTGGCTTTGGGAGGTTGAAGGAAAATGGAGAACCTGGAGGAAACCTATGCAGACACTTGAAGAACTTGCAAAACTCCACACAGAACATACAGACTAACCACAACTGTAGGTAGTATATTTTAGACTTAGTTCTAGTAGATTTCAGCAGGCTAAACATAACAGCACCACTAAGAGGGCTAAATTTACTTTTTGAAAATTTCTAGCAGGAGCAGCATTACAGAAACATAAACTCACTCCACTATTTGACAAATGCATTAAAGGTTATAATGACCTACAGTATCATAGGTCATAACTTTTCTTTTGGTAAAAGTAATCATACTTTACTTTTCAGATGGTTCTAAACACTGCAATGAGGTTGTGCCTTCCAGCATGCTGAGATAACTTGTTAAGATAAATTGTACGTATGCCTGAATCAAGCTTTAATCTTTTTAAAAAACCTAGTTGAAGAAAAGCTCTACAATATTCTTCATGCAAGTATATGTTGCGACTATACTTCCATTATTTTTTTAAAGTTATTTATTCCTAATCGTGCTTGGCAGTGTTTAAATAATGGTCTTTCATGAAGAAAAATTACATCTTACCATAGCATTTCATCAATTATTCATATATTGTCCTATAAGCCTTAAAATCTCACTTTTTTTCTGTTTTGATAATAATGAATTACATTATATAACTATTGTTAAATAGAAGTGACTGTCAACATAAAACAATGTTTTATTCATTCATAAGATGCCCACTATTCTCCCAATGGTTTTATATAAACAGATTGACTTTATGTTATGATACTGTGCATCAGTCATAGCTCCAGTGTTAATTCTCATACAGCCTTTTTATGTAGTATTTGTTTTAGTCTTTGGATTAAAACTAAACATCTTTTAGATTTTGGTCAGTCTTTAATATTTTCTTTAGTATTTTCAAATTTCATTTTACTTCAAAATGGATTGTTCAGCCAAATCATAATTGTTTGGGGAAAAAAAACAGAATAAATAAACAGAATAACTAAAATCAGCAGTACAAGTACTGAAATCAGCAGTAAGAAAATACTGCCAAACACTATAAAATAAAGTTTAATTCTTTTTAAAGTTTTGAAATAATCAACACAGCAGACAACAAATCTGAATTTATAATCTACAAAAGAAAGGTTTGGAAATGATCTCTGTTTGTAACCCTTCTGGTGATATCTAACATGATTATAGAACACCTGCAGTGGGGAACCTGGACCACTCCTCAACACAGAACCTTTCAGTTTCTTTATATATTCATAAAATTTTCTGCATGAGAGTGGAGTGCTGTCTGGAATTCAAACTACTGGTTTTCAGTATATTCCATATCTGAAACTGAGACGGTCATTGCAAAACACTGATGCCATTTTTTCTGCAAGCATTTCTATGTTGATTTTTATGTTGATTTATGTTAATCTCTTACTTGAGGCAATCGGGTTTTGACCTGATATCCTTGTACATTCATTGATTTCATTCATCTTCAGTAAGCACTTTATCCTGATCAGTGTCATAGTGGATCCAGAGACTATCCCAGTAACCCTGGGAGCATGGTGGGGGAAATCACCCCAGATGGGATGCCAGTCCATTGCAGAACTATCCTGGAGCTTAAAAGAATTCATGATTCCACAAGGCTCAATGATCAGAATAATTAATGGAATTCATGGTGCCTCAAAGCATGAATAACTCACCATCATATTTTCCAGTGATTTTTGGAGCTTTTTCTTCTACGCAGACTCTGTCTACTAAATATGGAATTCAATTAAATTTTATCTGTATGGCGCTTTTAACAATGGACATTGTCCCAAAGCAGCTTTACAGAAATAAATACATTCAGGATATAAATTTTAAATGTATGAATTAATCTCTAATGAGCAAGTCAGAGGTGACAGTGGCAAGGGAAAACTCCCTGAGTCGATATGAGGAAGAAACCTTGAGGGGAACCAGACTCAAAAAGGAACCAATACTCTTCTGGGTGACAATGGATTGTGCAATTATACAGTAAATAAATCCCTTCTAAACTGTGTACTACATGGTCAAATAGTGCAACCAGGAAATTCATTACAGTTTTCACATGAAGTCTGTTTTGTTAATGGAGACTTGAGTGCAAAACGGTTCGTTGCAATTGCAGTCCTAAATCTATCATAGCAATTGTTGTCCTAAGCCATCATAGCATAATTATTCATATGAATGGTCCAAAGCCATCTTCATGTTTTTATGTGGTACCATCCTCAGTAATCTCAGTGATCTTCAGGCTTTCCATGTGGGGCCATCCTCAGCAGCAGCAAGTGATATCAAATTGATGAAAACTCTAACCAGAAGTAGGCCATCAGGATGGATCAAGCAGGTTCGGAGAGCAGAAGGGGTCAGGATTACTGGCATCTCAGGAGTAGCATGTGTAGCTTGCCAGAGAGAGAGGAAGAGAGAGAGATTATTAGGTATGCTTATTGTCTTGTAATGGTTAAGGACAATGTACTTTGCATGCAGAGTGCAAGCAGGGACTCCAAAATCCAAACATCCCAGTTCACCACAACACTCAATGCCCGTGAACCCTCCAGATCTGCTCCATTACCTAAGAAAAAACTATTCACAAAAGGCTTGACTAAAAAAATATGTTTTCAGCCTAGACTTAAACACTGAGAATGTGTCTGAGTCCCAAAGACTAATTGGAAGGCTGTTTCATAACTGTGTGGCTTTGTAAGAGAAAGTTCTGCCCCCTGCTGTAGCCTTCACTATTCAACGTACCGACAAATAGCCTGCACCTTTTGATTGAAGTAGGCGGGTCATAAAAGACCAAAAGTTTGCTCAGGTACTGTGGCGCGAGACCATTCAGTGCTTTATAGGTCAAACGTGGTATTTTAGAATCAATGCAAAATTTGATTGGAGCCAATGCAGTGTGGATAAGATGGGGTGATGTCATCATTCCTTCTGGTTCTAGTAAGGTCTTACAGCTGTATTCTGGACTAACTGGAGCTTGTTTATGAACCTACTGGAACAGCCAGACAGTAAGGCATTACAATAATCCAACCTAGAGGTAACAAAAGCGTGAACTAATGTTGCATCATGTAGTGACATTATATTTCTTATCTTAGCAATATTTCTGAGATGAATCCTATCCTAGTAATATTATCTACATGAGCTTCAAATTAAAGACTGGAGTCAATAATCACACCAACGTCTTTTACTGCTGCAGATGATGAAACAGAAAGGCCATCCACAGTTACTATGTAATCAGAAAGCTTACTTCTAGCTGCATGTGGTCCTAGTACAAGTACTTCTGTCTTGTCAGAATTAAGTAAAAGTAAGTTAATAAGCATCCAGAGTCTAATGTCTTTTACACATTCCTCAGAATTATTAAGCTGGTGTCTGTCATCTGGCTTTGCTGAAACATACAACAGTGTGTCATCAGCAAAACAATAAAAGCTAATACCATGTTTACAAATAATTTTGCCCAGAGGTAGCATATATAAAGAAAAGAGCAGTGGGACTAAAACAGACCCTTGCGGAACACCAAACTTTACCTTAGTATGCCTAGAGAAGTCACCATTTATATCTACAAACTGATAACGAGTCAGTCAAATAAGACCTGAGCCAGGAGAGGGCCATTCCATTAACACCAACAACATTTTCTATCTAACAAGGAGAATAGCATGATCAATGGTATCAAAAGCTGCAGTAAGTTCAAGCAACAACAGAAAGGAGACACAACCCTGAGCAGAGGCCAGTAGTATGTCATTTACCATTTTAACCAGCGCTGTCTCTGTGCTATGAAGATAGCTAAATAACTGACTGATACATTTAATGAATGTTATTCCTATGTAGGTATGAGCATAGCTGCTGTGCTACAACCTACTCTAATATCATGGAGAAAAAGGGGCGATATTGATATTGGCCTATAGTTGGACAATTGACAGGAGTCGAGGTAAGGTTTTTTAATCAGGACTTCTGGAATTATCTGTTTGAAGAAACATTTAGGCAATGGATCTAGTACACAAGTTGATTATTTTGATGAGGAAATTAGTGAAATTTGTTTGGTTTCTCAAAGGGGACTAAAACATTCTAACTGTTGATCTGATATTGGCATATTATTATCTGCAGGGTTAGTTATGAAACTGTCTGGTTTTAAAAATTAATAGTCTGAATTTTTTGTCTGATATTTTCAATTTTGCTTTTGAAAAAATGAAGTAATCGCTGCTACATATTGCTGGTGTGCATATTTCTGTTGTGGTCTTATTCCTAATTAATTTTGCTACAGTATTAAATAAGAATCTAGGATTATTTTTGTTCTTCAATTAGGGTGGAGAGATACACTGATCTAGCAACACTAATAGATTTTCTGTAGTTCAGGAGGCACTCTTTTCATGCTGTTCGAAATACTACCAATTTAGTTTGATGCCATTTATGTTCTATTCTTCGAGTGGTCTGTTTTAAAGTGTGTGTGATTGTAATACCAGGGTGCTAGCTTTTTCTTTCTAACTATTTTTCTTTTAAGTGGAGCTACCTTATCTAGTATGTAGCGGAACATTGAGTCTAAGCATTCAGTTGCCTGATCAAGTTCTTTGGGATCAGACAGTAATCCAATCATGGTTGATAACTCTGGGAGATTATTGATAAAACTGTGCATTAGCTGACGTGAATGTACGTTTGACGTGGTAGTGTGGCAAGGTGCATATATTATGACTAAGGCACATTGTAAATGAGATGAGATAGCTTCAGACTGCAGAAATGTGACTATATTTTCTATATTCAAACCAAATGTTAGTATTTGATCAAGAATTTGACCACCATTATAAATGGGTCCTATTATATTCTGATTAACCCCTACTGAATCTAGAATGGACACAACTGCTGTTCTCAGAGAGTTATCAAAATGAATATTAATCTCTCCACCAATTAATGCTTTGTCTAAAGAAACAATCACCTTAGAAATGAAATATGCAAATTCACAAAGGAATTGAGAATATGGCCCTGGGTGTCTGTAAATAATAATTAGTGGAATCGACTGGGTAGACTTTTTTTTTGTGGCTACATTTGTTAGGTTAGTATAAAGAACTTCAAACACATTGAATTTATGACTAGGTTTATCTAATCATAGATTAACAATGTTATATTAATCTACATTAACCTACATTATCATTATAATTGAGTGTGACACCTCCTCCTCTGCCAGTTAGACGGGGCTGATGTATATAAATGTATCCAGGAGGACTGGCTTCATTTAATGCTACATACCCATTTGGTTTAATCCACATTTCTGTTAAACACAGTACATTAAACTCCTGCTCAGTAATAGTTTCTTAAACAATAAGTGCTTTAGATATAAGAGATAATATTTAACAGTCCTTCTTATCAGCCAATCTTAAGATTAATGCTGGATGTGCATTCAGTATGACTTAGTTTTATGTTAATTAGGTTACTAAATAAAAATTCTGTATAATTCTACATTTTTGTTTAGCTCGGGGAACAAACAATTCAATTCAATTCAATTCAGTTTTATTTGTATAGCGCTTTTTACAATGTCATTGTCTCAAAGCAGCTTTAC
>CM075001.1:8240595-8251894 GCA_037576825.1 Pangasius krempfi
AGTACCTCCATTTTCAGGGGCTCAAATGTATTTGGACAAAGTGACATAATTGTAAATATAACCATAATTTTAATACTGAATCTATAAGTACCGTACTTGTGTATACGTTGTCTCTTTGGGCGGGGATTCCCTTGTTGCGTCATCTGGAAGGGTTTCCCGGCATTGTGTATTCACCAGTGGTCGGGTCAGCTTTTGAGTGGCATCTCAGGAAGCCAGTCAGGATGATGAATGGAGTGAAGAGCGTACCCGGGAGAGTCTTGTAGGCGGGTTGCAGAAGAGTGGGCGGTTCATTGCGGTGCAAACGTGAAGACACCTATGGCATAAATCAGTCCATGACATTCTTTCTAAATTTCCTTGCTCTCATCTTTCAGGAAATCATTCAACAAACACATACAGTATATTCCAAATAAATCATATACTTATTGTTGTTAATATACTGATTAAGCATAATAATGCATGCTAAATAATCAAACGAGTAATGGCAAACTTGTGGCTATAAGCATGGTAAGTAAAACAAATAAAGCATGGAAGAAAATAGGCAATTGCATTTTTAAATGTTTCACAGTAATTCTCCCTACAAACTATATGGAGTGGGGGTCCATTGTTTTATGGTTCCTGTGGCAAACTAAGTGGAGTTCTTGTGAAATGTTTGGTCCAGGTTTCTGGGGTCTTTTTTTGCTCTCTGTTTACACAGCCGAACAAAGCACAACAGAAACAGATCAAACCAAGACAAAGACAGAAGGAAAGAAAATTGTCCAGTTACTGTCTCAGATGCCCATAGAGTAGACTGAAGAACACCAAAAATCCCTGTGTATACTGGTTCATTCATTAACAACCCTGCCAGTTCTTTCTTATTCTGACTTCAATCTGCCTTTTACAGTCCACACAGATGCCTCAAAGCAAGAACTTGGAGCTGTTCTTTATCAGTGACAGAATGGGAAACTAAAAGTTATTAGATATGGGTCAAGGACTCCCATGAAACGAAATTACAGACTTCATTCTGGGAAACTTGACTTCCTCGCACTGAAATGAGCTGCAAGAAATTTAGGTATTATTTGTTTTATGCACCCCACTTGAAAGTCTACCCAGAAAAAAACCTTCTGACATACATCATGAGCACAGCTAACCACAACACTGTGGGCTACAGATGGATTGGAGAGCTCTTGGACTTCAAATTTAACGTGGATGCTGACACTCTCTCCAGATTTCCACTGGATATAAATCAATACATCACAGATTGCACAGAAGAGCTTTCTGGCAAAGCAATCAAGGCTACATGGGAAGGGGGTAGAGATGCTGAGTGACAAGATGCTGCCTGGGTCGCAGTCCTTAACCTATCACAGAATGGCTCACATGAATGCAGTTCCCGCTAGAGATAAACCATGATGCACTGAGAAAAGCACAAAGAACAGATCAAGATATTGCCGAAATCATCAAGCTGAAGGAATCTTATGGTATATTTACCAGTGATATGAGACGAAAAGCAATAGGAGTTGTCAAAAAACTTATGTATGAATGGAGAAAACTACACTTGGAAGGAGGATTCCTGTATCGTAAAACAGAGCAAAATGTCAGTTAATTTTGCCTGCCCAGTCAAACAAACAGTCTTCAAGCACCTCCATGACAACATGGGCCACGTTGGTGTGGAAAGGATCCTTAGTCTTGCAAGAGAAAGGTTCTATTGGATGTTCATGAGAAGGGACACTGAGGGACAACCAAAAATAAGTCAGGAAAAACAGCAGCAGAAAGAACTTTAATGACTTTATTCCTAGGTTTGTATTTCTGGCCAAAATACATCACGACCAAGATCGAGAATTTGAGAACAAACTCTTCAAGACTTTGTGTCAGCTTTCTGGAATGAGCCATTCTAGAACTTCTCCGTAACATCCACAGGGCAATCCAGCTGAAAGATTCAACAGGACATTTCTACAGGTGCTGAGAACACTTGAAAAAAAGGAAAAAGAAAGATGGAAGGAACATTTACCACAAATTGTCCAAGCCTACAATTGCACATGACATGAAGCAACAGGCTACTCACCCATGCCTGCTATTTTCCCTTTCTTTATTTCTCCTGATTACTCAGCCAAATTAATCAGTACTCAGGTGCTATGTCCTGGGATCTGTAACACTGCTACAATTCAAAACGCTCTTCTTTTAAGAAGAATGAATGTATTACACAGCTCAGTATTCACCCATTTAGAATAGAATAGAGTTCTTATTGGCCTCTGGTTTAAAATATCTGTAATTATCAGATATCAAAATATCAGATTAGGCAGGGGTTGTATTAATGTTGCTATTCTCATGACTGTGGAACAGTATGTAAGGGAAAGCTTAAATGCCTCATTAGTGACCTGAAGGAACATCTAACAACAGAACAACATAGTCCTAATTTTAATTTTGACATCCCATCCTTAAATCAACCTACAGACACGTGAAATATGGTTCTTAATATGCAATTTGCTATTGCTTTTTGAAAGGTGTTTACAGCCAACTGGATATGTCCTGGGAACAGCGATGTCACCTCGTGCACTCATGAATATTCATTTGAAACAGTCTGTATGTGTTATATAATACATCACTTCTTAACTGATTTGTATTGCATTTGGCACAAAATGATGCATGGATGGTACTTTGGATGGATGTTTCATTAAATATAATAATTAAAAAAATTCTGATGAAAATAAATGCCAGTGTATTATAATAAGAAGAATATATGAAGGATATATAATGACAAAAATATTGATAAATGTTTACATTAATACCAAGCAGAACACTTTACATTTTGGTGTACAGTTTGGGTACTTTTAAGTGAGTTTGTCATAATTTGTAGGCTGAGACAAGCTGTACCTGCATGTAACGGGATGGGGTGGGGATGGTTGGGGGTCACATATGTGCCATGGTGCCCTGCATCAGTGACACTGTGTGTCCTTGTTTTATGGACGACAATGTTTACATTTATTTGACATAATATTTATAGGTGGTAATCATTTTTGTGAGAGAAAAAATATTTTTTTTCAAAGTGTTTATATGAGAAGTCTGAAAAAGTATTTGCCCCTTTCTGATATATATATCTTTTGCATATTTGTTGCACCAAATGGTTTCAGATCTTCAAATTTAGTATATGACAAAGTAAAGTTTAGTATATGACAAGCTGAGTAAACACAAAATACAGTTTTTAAATTAAATAAATAATAAATCATTATATTTATTGAAGGAAAAATGTTAACCAACACCAACTGGCCTAGACTAGACACACCCAGGCTTAATTACTGTCAGCCCTGTTGAATGTAAACATCACTTAAATTGAACCTCTCCAGCAATGTGAAGAACTAAAAGGTCTCAACATGTAGCATGTTATGCCACAATCAATATCAATTCTTGAAGAGATGGCAAAGCTAATTATTGGACTATCAGTCAGGAAAGGGTTACAAAGCCATTTCTAAGGCTATGGGACTCCAGCAGACCACAATAAGAACCATTATCTCCAAATTTGGAGAACAATTGGAACAGTGGTGAATCTTTCAAGAAGTGGACAGCCTACCAAAATTATTTCAAGAGTGCATCAACAACTCATCCAGAAAGTCACAAAAGAACAGATGAACATGGAACTGCAGGCCTCAATAGCCTCAGATAAGGTCAGTGTTCATGATTTCACCATTAGAAAGAGACTGGAGAAAAATGATACCAATGGGAGAGTTGCAGGGCGAAAACCAAGAGGAACATAAAGGCTTATCTCATGTTTGTTAAAAAAAAAAAAAAACCTGTGGAACTATCTTGTGTAATGCTAACACATCACGGGCATCATACCAACAGTCAAACATGGTGGTGGTAATATGATTGTGTGGGGATGCTTTGCTGCTTCGGCCTGGGTGACTTTCCATAATTGATGGATGACCATAAATTCTGGTCTCTACCAGAAAAACCTGAAGGAGAATGTCTTTGACCTGAAGCTCAAGTCCAATTAGGTCATGCAGCAAGACAACGATCTATAGAACAAGAGTAAGTCCACCTCTGAATGGCTCGAAAGAAACAAGATTAAGGTTTTGGAGTCCTGATTTGAACCCTATTTAGATGCTATTTATCGGGGTAGTTCATGCTGAAACACCTCAAAATAGGGTGGAATTAAAGTAATTCTGCAAAGAAGAGTGGTCCAGAATTCCTCCACAGTGACGTGAAAGACTAATCTCCAGTTATTGGAAGAATTTGGTTGCAGTTGTTGTTGCTAAGGTGTCACAACCAGTTATTAAGTTTAGTGGGCATTAACGTTTTTCACGTGGGTGATATAGGTACACATTTTCTTTCAGTAAATGAAATGAACTTTGTTTTATGTTCCCTCATGTTCTCCTTGTCTTATTATATTTTGTATGAGTTTCTGAAACCATCTAGTGTGACAAATATGTAAAAATATAGGAAATAAGGAGGGGGAAAAAGACCTTTTCTGGCACTGTGTATATGATCTAAAAAAACTCTCTGGCTTCTCTTTTTTTTTTTTTTTTTTTTTTAGAGTTTTTGTGTTCCTACCAAATGTACAACTAGCTAGCTAACCAGTTTCTTCTCATTTCCCCCACATTTTACAAAACATGAATGAGGTATTGACAGACTGGGATTGTCCTAGAGAACTAGCAATGATAAAACTTTTCATTTCTTATATTTCTAAAGTTATATACTGAACATTATTTATTAAGCACATGCTGTGACAGTCTGTCCCATTCAAAGTTTAAATGAAACCTTCACTACTATTTTCTTCTTGCTAGCTAAAATATTTGGACATTTTTTCACACACAGTTAGAAATACTGACTACTTCCATCTGTGCTTCAATTTCCTTTTGCAAATAAAAATATTTTTAACATCAGTTCCAACAAAGTCTAGGGTTTGACTATGTTGGTTGGTCCTGTGAAAATTTAACTAATGCTTTTGGAGTCAAGAATAAAAACAAACCCCAATCTTAATTAATAATTTTCATTCTTTATGTAGGATTTTTTTTCTATGGCAACCAGTAAGTTAGACACATTCTTTCAACCCCTTAAGAAATTTCAATGGGTTATGAAGGCCTGTAACTGATATAAAATGACCGTTAGGATTATTTTCTAGTACATGAAACACCTGCATCACAAAGAACAAGAGCTTTAAAGAAATTATGCATACCCTGAATTCTGACCATCTCTTAAAATCCAAATATACATTTGTATATAAATATGCATTTGTATATAAATATACATTTGCTCTGAGCCAGGTTCCTGTCAGAAAAAGCACATAGAAATTATGGCTGCAATAGATATAAAACACCAAAATCCACGTTTATCTACTGGTAAATTGGTTAAATCTAATATTAATTTTTCCTATGTAGTCTCTTACATATTTTTTTTTCATTATATTTTACAATCACAGTCTCTATCTGTTGAAACCTCCGTAATAAATATGCTCATTAAGAGAAAAAAAAGAAAGTAGATTGAATACAAGCATATGGTCACTTTACCTTGGCAGTATGATTCCATGAAATTATACATGGAGGGAAAAAAGCTATTTTGGGCAAGAATATTTCACCAGTCATTACCACAGCTGACAGGTATCAATTTTTTACTTACTGTGACTTCAAGCTTCACTGCACTACCATGAAAATCATGAAAACATTTGCAAAATATATCTGAAATGTTTGCATGAATGAAAGAACCAGATAAATTAAGGTATTCAAAATGAAGACCTGAATCTCATGTACTCAGACTTGCTTATTAATTACTGCAAAATTGTTATTTCTCCTGTGACTTAAAGGGTAATTTGTAGCAAGTCATTTCTGCTCAGTGTAATTTTAGCAGGAACACAACATTACTGAATAAAAACACAACATTTCAGAACCGAGCAGGAGACCTAGCAAAAAATCGAGAAACAAGAAAAATATACAGTTATCTCAAACCTTGTGGCCGATGTTCAAAATCACTTTCTTTCCCTCTTAGAATAGATTAACGATGTGCCCTTTTGTGTCCAACATTTCCCATATTTCTAATTCCCTTGGCATGGGGAATCTTCATTTGAAAGAGAAACACTGACCTTCACATATCTTTATGAGAATGTATAACACAGGAGAGTAAACATTTGTCCCAATGACTTCTACTACATTTTTCTCCCATCAGTATCACTTGGTATCTTAAAATGCTTTCCCTCCATCACACAACTGCATGCCCGTGGCACCCCCCCCCCCCCCCAAAAAAAAAGAAAGAAAAAGGAGCACGCAAATGTCACCGCTAAGAGTATGTTGGTGGCTCTGTGTTTTTATGCAGTAAGCAGGTTAGCTGCACTACAGTTAGACAAGTAACACCTCTACCAGGTGTATATTTATCCTGTCAGTGTATTAGACTACAGTGTATTTAGACACTGACTATCATAAAAAGTTTTATGATATTAATTGCACACTACTTGCAATGTTTATAAAAAATAAAAAAGGGTACATTTTATATGCAGAACATGTAGAATGTTGTGGATATAAAATAGCAGAATAGAAGGGAACTGACTTACAAGCTTGTACTGTAAATGTGTGCCATTTTATATCATTAGTGATTAATTGACCATTGAACATATTCAGAATTTTTATTTAAAAAAACACAAAAACAAATAAATTGTTAATTAAATGATCTATTGGCACTGAATACAGCAAACAATAATCATGTTTCATATCTTATTTTTGCTGACAGTGGTTTAAAGTTGAAGTGTCAGTTGTTCACTATTTAAATCATGACAGAATTTCAACAAAAACATTGACGTCTCTTTTGCTCTTCTGTTTTGCACTGCATTTTTTTTAACATTTACTTTTTAAAGGACAAACAAATGCCATTTGGTCTCTCCTAGTATATTAACTAGTATAACTAGTATATTGTGCATGGCAGAATATCAAACAGAACACATACTTTTAAGTGTGCCAGCTGTTAACTCAAACACAGTGATTAAACATCTTTATAAGGGGTACCAGTCTGAACAAAATACAGTACATCAAAACAGTTTTATATTTCAGTTTACTTACTTTCTTAAATAATTGTGTTGATGTAATATTTTATTCATTTAAAAAATTATGTTTTTATTTGAATCAAGTAAATTCACTGCATCACTTTTAAATGCAATGAGCGTAAGTTTTAATCCACATCCTTATAATCATCCCTTATGTCCACTCAAACGATACACCTTCTGTACTGCAGATTTGGTCCATGTTTGTGTATAAAAATCATTCCAAAGATGTACACTTTTGTACAGAAGTGGAAAAAACATTTGGGTAGGTCTTCAATTAAATTGGGAATCTGCTATGATTGTCTATTTATTTATTTTAGATCTTTAAATTCAATTTTGAATACATTTACAAAAAATACAATTTTGTGTCTGTGCTGCTCAGCTATCTCTCTCTCCTGTGGCTCTTGTCCTTCCTCCTTTTATCCTTACAAATTTACATACTTAAATTTAAGAACGTTTCCTGCACTGGGTGGTAGAAATATCAGTAGGTGTGTTCAAATGCCAAAAGCTTTAATCTTTTTTACATCATTTTAAATAGTCAAATCACTCATATGATTACAAACCACAGCTGCCCTGTAAGACATGATATACATTTAAATTCAGTACAAACCAGGGCCCGAATTCACAAAGCTTCTTAGAATTATCTTAGAGAGCTCCTTTCTTAGCTTAAAAAGTCCTAGCTGGGAGTCCTAGACTAAAAGTGATTTAGGAAATTTCTCAGAGCAACTCTGAGTAAGACCCCGTTGCTAGGGATGATGCAGCAATTCAAGGACTGTGATTGGTTGATAAAAAACTATCTGTAAAGGTCTTAAAATGTGCTGTTTGTGAAAATAGAATATATGATAATAGAATGGACAATGAAATCGTAAAATGTTTGTATTAAGAAATTGTATAATCATGAATACAGGCTATTTTATGCAAAGTTTCTGTTATAGGCTAAATATCTTAAAGTTAATTAGAACAGCTTAACTCTTAACAATTTTACCTTAGGAGCTGTTTTTAGGGCTAAGATGTTTCATGAATCATTTTTATCTTTACTAAGATTTAGTTCTAAATTTAAGGGGAAATTCTAAGAAGACGTCATAATTCTAAAGATTTTCTAAGAATTTAGTCATAGGAGAAACTTTTAGGCTTAGGAAGGTTTGTGAATACGGGCCCTGGACTTGAGGATGAGATTATGATGAGGATAGGAAGAGAAATTCAATGACCTGGCTAACAGAACACTTGTTAGCAAAATCCCACACAGGTCCTTACCACTCACCTTTCCCATCACAAACCGGCGTTCAACAGTAGTGTTTCAAAGTTCCACTGAATAGTTCTGAAAATGTGAAACCTGCTGTAGATACATAGTTTGAGTTTGAGCAAGAAAAAAACTCATTCATTTTGAAAGATGAGGTTATAAGGTCTTTTGTGTCAAAGCAATGAAAACTGATCCACAGTCCAGGCCACATACAGCATCTGTACTAACTGTGAAGAGTTCAAGTGAACTCAGTATAGATAAATGCATGTAACTTATTTTATTTCTTGTGTTAGCAATTAGTATTTAGTGCATTTAGTCTTTTAACAAATGCTCATATACAGAGCAAATTCCAAAGTGACCAACCTCACTGAGTCAGTCAGTCAAAAAGTGAGCTAAAAAGTTATCCTTCCACAATGGCTTGCCCTATTCTTAAATTAGATTCTAAAATGTGCAAAATATGTACAGCATTGTCATATATTTTCTGACTGTACCTATTCGCATTAAACTCAGATCAGAGTTGCTGTTGTTCACCCAGAGCCAGTACTGGTCACATCAGAAGCTGAGAGTCATTAGGTTGTCACCAAACTCTATGATTTTGAGTAAAGAGAGCAGTCATCCTTTCACATTGCATTTCTTTGAAAGTCAACTAGAAAATTCAACAAAACAGACTCTTTAAGATGGCTTTATACTTGTTCAGCTGCATTTGACCTGAGCTCCAGTATGGAGTGAAACATTATCATTAATATTGGGCATGAGGACGACTGACCTGAATATGAAGAACAGTGTTAGCGAGTGTAACAGACTGCACAAGTTGTTCTGAAATGAGAGCACACAAAGCTATTCACAACCACGGAGCAGTGAATTGAGCATGTAGAGAAGCTTCCACGTTCTTCTGGAATAAAACACTCTGGGGGAAAGTAATCACATCTAGGGTGGTAACATCAGGCTATATCTCGCCATTCCATCATTATTTTCCTGTAACAACTTATATTGTATTATTTATGACTATATAATTTCACATCTTAAATGCAACTCTTGTGAGACACAAAAGCATAAAATGCAGCTATATTTCTTTTTCTGTGGCTAAAACATACATAGATACTAGATAACATTGCTGCTGGAATAGGGGAGCCAGGGTTTTGTTTGTTTGTTTGTTTGTTTTTTTTTTTTTTTTGAGGCTTAATACAGAAACACACTCTTCACTCCTACATTCAATGTCAGCTGTTTGTGCATATTCCTATCATGAAACAATACACAGTTTTAGAACACACATGAAATAATATACACTTTACACTGAAAAAACTACATTATGTATTGCATTGCCTTGTCTCCAAATTTTCACTGGGGGCCCATTAGAAAGAAGGAACCTTATGGTTAGAAAGATATGAGAAATGAAAAAAATATATGATTCTACAAGTTGATTAAATTGGCTATTACAGCTTATTGACAACTACAAGCCTGTACAATGTCACTTTCTATTTGCATATGATGCAATATCATGCTGTTCTTTAAATAAATTCATGCTCCACTAATGTGAGAATATTGCCATATGTGACACAAATATCCATCTGAAAGCTACCATCTGCAATAATGCATGCTGTGTTCATTCATAGCTGAATGCCAGAGTTTTATCATATCATTATTACAGGCATGTTGTGAACATACTGTTACACCCTCCTCATCCACAAACACCACCAACAGAATCCGGAGAAAGTTGTCTTTGCTTTTTTGCTTCAGCAATGACTAAAAATATAATATTTAGGACAACAGGGCAAAAACATGAGCCACTGTCCTCTATTTTCAAGTCAAGTTGAGCTTTATTGTCATTCTGCTACATGTGTGGACCTATAGTGGAACGAAATGTCATGTCTCACAGGACCACAGTGCTACATACAAGTTAAACATAAATATGAACATAGAAGTATAAGAAAAACAATTAAGTTGACTATACATAGTTTACAAATCTTTACAAAAACTTTATATAGATACTGTAAATGAAATTGTGAAAAAGAGATATTTTGTACATGAAACTGTGCAAAAGAGATATCTCATCTGTTCTGTAAGAAAATCATTATTCACCGAAACATCCTACACTCAGGCATGACATGATATTTTCTGAGAATCATTAGTTATGGATTTGTTATAAGAATTGGAATGTTTCACAAATCAAGTAATCTGCTATATTAAACCTGTGTTGTTTTTGCAATTAAAAGACTTCTTTGTTCGTCTGTTTCAGTTTCTGTTTGAATCTAATTGAAGTGTCTAGCAAAAAATGCTACATAATTTATGTCTCTATTTTAGAGTAGCAATTAATAAATATTCCTTATTCATTACTGCTATGCTTAGAGCCAAACTTCAACTATCAGCATGCATATCTATTTATATGGATAAGGCATTAAACATTTTCCCCAGAGAGCTGAATCTAATGCAGAGAATAATTTAATAGTGACATATGCTATAGCAGTTAGTTCTCACATTTTGTGCAGACAGCTCAGATATTTATAACACATCCAAGGTCACTCGTTGCTTGGTAAGCCCTAATTGGCATCATGCTAAGTTTAATATTATGTCATCAATGCAAATCATATCTAATTTGACAGAGGGTTTACAAACATATTGAGATTCATCTTTATTTTAATAATACTAATAAGGTTACCTTGCATACATGCCTACTATGTACAATAATGTGCAAAAGTCTTAGGCACATGTATAGAAATGCTATAAACCACAGATAATGAAACATTTTCAACATATAAAGAACAGTAAACAGCAATAAACTAAACAAAGTCAATATTTGATGTGACAATGCTTTGTCTTTAAAAATGCATCAGTAGTCTCGGGTACAATTTTTACAGTTTTATAAAGAAATTGGCTGCTAAGTTTTTCTAACCATCTTAGAGAATCTACCACAGTTCTTTTGGAGACTTTGACTGACAATTGCTTCTGTTTTTTTCAGGTAATCACTGACAGCCAGCATTCATTGTCAGGATAATAACCACTCTTAATAGAACCCTCACAATTCATATGTATGTAAATTTGTGTGTGTGTATATATATATATATATA
>CM075001.1:8268985-8283885 GCA_037576825.1 Pangasius krempfi
GCATGTTTTTCTGTTTCTTATGTTCTGTAAAGCTGCTTTGAGACAATGTCCATTGTTAAAAGCGCTATACAAATAAATTTGAATTGAATTGAATTGATTGGAGCAACCTAGTGGTTTTAGTGCGAAAGGCAGATGGGTCAGTCCATTTTTATGTCTACTCTAGAAAAGTCTATGCTGTGTCTAAATTTGACACATACCCAATGCCACGTATTGATGAACTGCTCAATCCATTAGATGCAGCTTGCTTTTATTTAGATTTGTGAATAAAAGTGGCAGATTCCCATGTATCAGTATCTTGAGAAGAAAATGGCCTTTTACACTCTGGTTTGTTTGGAGCTCCAACAAGATTTCAATTTCTTATGGACAGAATACTCCACCCACACAATGCATATTTTACACTGCTCCTTATTTGGATGACATTATTTACTGTATTGATTGGCAGTGGCATTTAGTCTAAGAGCTGTCCTGAGATCCTTGGGACAAGCAGGACTCACAGCAAATTTAAAGAAGTGTGCAATTGGATGAGTGGAAATACAGTCTGTGGGCTTCTGCTTGGACCATTGGTAAGTGTGTCCCCAAATTGATAAGACGGCAATGATTGCAGCCTGTGCAAGACCCAAGACCAAAAAGGAGGTGAGGCAGTTGCTGGGGGCTGGCTGGCTATTATCGTAGGCTATTATCATAAAATTTTGTGCCTAATTTTTCAGACGTCACCAGCCCACTGACTGACCTCACTGAAAAGGGAGCCATGTTTTGACAGGTAAAAACAGTTTTATGAGGGGGGCATTCACCTGACTTTTCTCTCCTGTTTGTTCTGCAGACCCACCCCCCAGATAGAGGGCTAGGGGCTGTATTGTCCCCAGTGGTGGTCCTACTTGGTCGGGTCGGATCGAAGTTGTGGGGGGAGGGGAGGGGAGGGGAGGGGAGGGGGTGGAATTAATCAGCTGCAGGCCAGACAGCTCTCCTGCCTGAGCTGGGTGGTGGGAGTATATACTGCGGATGATGAGCTAAGGATAGGAGGATGGAGAGAAGACGGGCTGAACTGGCTGGTAAAGTGTGTAGTTCTCGCCTGTGTCTGATTACCACCAGTCTACTAACGTGTTTCTTTGTGCTTTCAGTGGCTGTCGTAATGAGAGTGAGAGTGTGGCATAGCTGGCACACACTTGAATTGTAAACAGGGCGAAAGCCATGAGCTAGTGATGGCCCCTTTTTAGGTTTCTTTTTTTTCCCTCAATTATTGTTGAAGGTACTCTGGAAATTAAAAATAAATGTGGGCCTGGACCTCTGCTAAAATTACACCTGTCTCCCAATTCTTCCTCCGCACCCTTACACACCAGGGTTCTACAAACAATTAGCAAGCTAAACTAACTAATGTTGCAGAAATATTGCATTCCTCCACTTGAACATGGATAAATGTAACAAGTTCTATCTCCCATTCATTTTAACCCATATAGAACGTTATAGTATGAAGCCACAGTATTGATACTGATTAGCCTGTTTTTTTAAACCAGTAATACTCTATCATAATGTGTTAATTACTAAATATGTACAGTTAAATAGTTAAAATGAATCTCCCCAGGAGTGAATATTTTAAAGGCTGTTTTTAAACTGCAGAGTTAAAATTACAAGATGATAGATGGCTTATATTGTATGCGAACATGTCTGTATTTTATTCATTAACTAAAGCAATAAATGTTAAATCCAGCTAATCCAGTTAAATCCAAGTGACACCCCATTACCTATAGTTACATGCATTGTACATTACCTGTCAGACGGGTGTTTTGGACTTGCTGCAGCAGTCCGTGTGCTGTTCCCACCATATTTTTGGAATAGTAATTGGAAAGGGACAAGTGCTATCTCAGTGTGGCTTGCACATGAATCAACCTGTGCTGGCCCTAGCTTTTTACAGGATGTAACACCTTGGGAAGTCCCAGGCAACCCCAAGTATGGCATCCATCTCCCTCTCTCTCTCTCTCTCTCTCTCTCTCTCTCTGTCTCTCTCTATGTATCTCTGTGACATTTCCTAACACAAGAACTGAAATCTTTTGTGATATGATATATTATCAGCTAATGTTCTGACCTTGTTGGTCAGAGAGGAAAGCAGAGCAACTGTGATCAAACACTTCGAGAAAAAGCCACAACAGGACAGCTTCACAGCTACACTCCACAAATCAAGAACACTCACACTTCTACCATGCTGTGTGCTACATATACCACATTTATACTGAGGGAATCCCTCAGCCCATGGCAGTTTTGTAATTAGCTTTTAATATAGCATTACATTTCCCAATGGGGTGCTCTTAAAACTAGAAGGAATGCAACCAGCTATGACAGACAAGTGAGGTGTGGTAATTATTTTCTTACGGTAAGAACATAGAGGCAAATAAAATACAGATAGAAATGAGGAACAGTTGCTGTTCAATATTACTTCTTCATGAAAAACTATATGAGAAGTTGTTAAATTACAGAGAATATTAGAAATAGTGTGGAATAGAAAAAGGGCAATAATGACTTCTGCTAGTGGCGCAGATGCTTAACCTCAAACACATGTAGCCTAACACAATCTGGATTAGAACATTATTAAATTTATTTCGCACCTTTTAAACTGCCTACAATAGTAAGAAACTCCTCCATGCACTGGTGGTTAAATAGCATGGTTGTGGCACCATCCACTTCAATAGGAACACCTGTACACCTGCTCATTTATGCAGTTATCCAATCAGCCAAACATGTGGCAGCAGCACAATATATAAAATCATACAGATACAGGTCAAGAGCTTCAGTTAATGTTCACAACAAACATCAGAATGGGGAAAACGTGTGATCCCTTTTTCACAGAATGGTGCGAAAAACAAAAAACCCTGAGTGACAGTTCTGTGGGTAAAAACGTCTTATTGATAAGAGAGGTCAGAGGAAAATGGCCGGATTGGTTTGAGCTGCCAGGAAGGACATAGTTCAATTCAATCCAATTCAATTTTACTTGTATAGCACTTTTAACAATGGACATTGTCACAAAGCAGCTTTACAGAAATAAATACATTCAAATTAAATTGAACCAAAATAAATGGTAAATATGTGACCTAACCCCTAATGAGCAAGCCAGTGGTGAAGGTGGCATGGAAAAACTTCTTGAGATGATATGAGGAAGAAACCTTGAGAGGAACCAGACTCAAAACGGAACCCATCCTCATCTGGGTGCAAATAATGCAATTATAAATAAATCCCTTCTATAACTGTACTACATGGACAAATAGTGCAACTAGTAAATTCATCTCAGTTTTCACATTAAGTCTGGTTTGTTGAACCTATCCACTGTCTACTGATAGAGACCTGAGCACAAACTGCTTGCGGTAACTGCAGCCCCAGAGCCACCACAGCAATTGCAGTCCCAAGCCATCACAGTACAAATCACCACATCGCCAACCTTGTGGTAGATGGACCACAACAGCAGAAGACCACATCAGGTTCCAGTCCTGTCAGCCAAGAACAAAAATCTGAGGCTTTCATGGGCACAGACCCACCAAAACTGGACAGTTGAAGACTGGAAAAAAGACCAGATGATTTTTTTCTTCTAATCTTTAACTGTCCAGTTTCGATGAGTGTATATGTGTATGTATGTGCAAGTAGTTTCGATGAGAGAGTGTGTGTGTGTATATATGTATTCAAGGTATAAAGGGCAAGGTAACAAGGTACACTTCAATTCCAAATTTTGTCTTCACCGGGAGCCCATTGGATGGAAAACAAGAATAGAGTCAATCAAAAGTGCAGGAATCTACAGGCTGATTAAAATGGCACTGAGGGCTAGAGGAAGCCTATACAGTCTCAATTTCTTTGATATGACAGAATATCTTGACGTTTTCTATGAAAGATAAAATCCAATAATGTGATTTTTGATCATGGGTAGGTTCAATCAGCAGGAGCCATGTTCTAACCTGTTTAACACATCTAGATGTAAATATCAGGAAATGAAAGGTGAAATTCTGATCTATTGTCTTATTTGTATTTATCTTTTGTTCTCAAACATAAATATCTTCAGTGTATAGAAAAAAGAATTGGCCAGTGTTTTTAAGAAAACTTGAAGGCCCTTTGTACCTTGAATGCGGAAGTGCCAATAGAGAAGAAAGCTTCTAAAGCTATATAGTTGTACACACATTAATAATACACTAATCAGTGTTAGTTGGCTATTTGATTTATATATTACATGCTTGGCTTTGCACTAAATTTTTGGATGATTAGTGAAGCAAGCTAACTGTACTAGCTATGTACACTCACTAGAAGCACCAGTAGTCTCTGCCAGTTCCTTCCAGTATTTTTCTTTGCAATGACTCTGAGAAAGCGTATGTGACAAGATAAGATAAAATTTCAGTTATCGTTACAGTTATCATTACAGGGTGGAAGTAAAGCTGTCCGTGAGGAACTGAAGAAACCAGACCACAGTTGCCATAGGATTGGTCTGAGAAATAGTTTGAGTCAGTTGTTTGAATCTCAATTCAAATGTCACTTGTCATATTGTCACTGAAATCGAGGGGCTGTGATGTGCATGTAGGTAGAAAACTAATGGTCTTCTGTCATCTTGTTGCATGCTAGTGTGAAAACCACAAGGACATTATACAGTTCAAAACATGAATATGTTAATTAAATTAAACCCCATTTCTTAGTTCGCACTCTTAAGATTATGGCACATGGTTTTAAATGCCAATTAAATATCACATCCATCATCTGAACACAGCCTTTCACTTCATTGCTGAGACTAATATGGTGTGCACTGGGGCATGCAGGGACAAGGATCTCCGGTTCATGTTCTTCATGTCTCACGCTCCTGTTGTTTTCTCCCATCCTTCTAGTGAGGTTTGGCATAAGCTATTGACTTTCACATCTGATCTATGTTGAGGCTGCTCTTGCTGCAAACAATGGATCAATAATTACAAGTCTAGTCTCCATGGGCTACAACAACAATGTTTTAACTGCACCCTTTACTTTATTTTGCCTTTGTTCATTACAAAAAACCTACAGGCTTCTTCTAACATATTTTCCTTGATGTCTCTTGCAGAGATCTAATGTTGTTCTACACCAAATTCAACAATTATTCATTCAGCAAAAATGAGTATCGTGTGCTAAAGAAAGTGAAAATGGGTGTAGATTCTTTTGCAGGGAATGTGACAAATATGCTGAAAAGATTAACTGCCTCTTCAGTGAATGATAAGAGACTCGCATTAGATGGTGGTTAGAGTAGAGAAAAATAGGTTCGGAAAAGTCTTTTCTCCACAAGCTCTCAACAGCTCAGTGAAGCTGAATGATACTTCTCAGGCGCTGCTGGATCAAGTTAAATGTCTTGCTTGCAAACATCAATCCTGTTTATCGCATGGAGTCTGGGGTATGTTTTGTGCAATGCTGCTTTACACACACACCCCTTACACACACAGTTCCCTCAGCCAGAGTATCTTGCTCCTAGCCAGGCAGCAGCCTGTTCTTAGAGCACATTAATCTGTAATTGATGCCTGGACATTTATCTGGACAAGTTAGTCCCAGTGAATTCGCCACGTCAGGCTGCTCTTTCTGAAATTAAACCCTGTTCCTCTCACAGGACATTTCCATATTGAGTCGTGTTTGTTAGTTTATTCGATAAGTACAGAACTTTTTGTTTGTTATAGCCAATTAAATAGCAGTAAACAATTGACTTATCATCTCACAAAGATCCTTCAAATTTTAAGATTTTTAAATTCATTGTATTTGAAAACAATCTCCTTGATTGGTGTGAAACATTTTTGTACCTTAAATGAAATGTATAGATGTATACAGAAAAATATAAAATGGGGGTTGTTAATTACATATTAAACATTTACACTAACTGTCCACTTTAATAGGAACACATGTACACCTGCTCTTTTGTGCAGTTATCCAATCAGCCAAACATGTGCCAGCAGCACAATGCATAAAATCATGCAGATACAGGTCAAGAACTTCAGTTAATGTTCACATCAGACATCAGAATGGGGTGAAAAAGTGTGATTTCTGTGACTTTAACCATGGCATGGTTGTTGGTGCCAGATGGGCTGGTTTTAGTATTTCAGAAATTTTACACACAACAGTCTCTAGAGTTTACAGAGAATGCTGCAAAAAAAAAAAAAAAAAAACACATCCTATGTGTGAGGGTCTGCAGGCTAAATCACCTTGTTGATGGGAGTGATCAGAGGAGAATGACCAGACCGGTCTGAACTGATAGGAAGTCTATAGTAACTCAAATAAGTACTCAGTGGTGAGCAGAAAAGCATCTCAGAACACACAACACATTTAAACGTTGAGGTGGATGGGCTACAACAGCAGAAGACTGCATCAGGTTCAACTCCAGTCAGCCAAGTACAAGAATCTGAGGCTATCATGTCTAAAACAAAGACACAAAGATTGCTTCATTAATTGCCATGTTGGCCAGCTAGTTTTATACTAGATCAATAGAAGCTTTTCTTCTACTGCAACTGCTGTTATCATAACAATGATAGTCATTTCATTAATGCTACACTACATTAGCTACATGCTACATTAATGCAGGGATTGTAGGTGGGGGGAGTGAATGACCCAAATACCAAGGTCTGGGCTCCACCATGGAGATGAAGGCACCAAGAGGTTGGTCCAGGTATGCCATGCCACAAGACAAGCCCATGCCCATTGAACCTGACCCACAGAATCCCCCGCAGCCTGCAGAGACCATCCTACACTGGGCTATTCAGACGGTCACCGTGTCACATACCAAAACCACAGCATGCTCCTATCACTGGTGCCACAATGGTGCTGAATGGGTTCAATGGGCATGGGTTTGTCTTGTACCCCTGCAGTGCCAGTGTTGTGGACAGCAAAGAGGCATTTGGCTCAGGGTTGGAGTGCAGGAATGAAGCACAGCTGGCACTTGCTAATTTCCATAGCTGCTCACCCTCCTTAAGCCAACTGGAGAGTATCAAAAGGACTGCGTGGACAAGGAGAAGAGTTTAGCTGGCGGTGCTCTACTAATGTTGACTCTCTCATATATTTTGTTCACAGATTCAGAAGATGACCACACTCTCCTGACACTGACATACCCAGCTGGGGACTGCTTCAATTGAGACACTCCATGTAAGGGTTTATTGCCAAGCATAACCTGAAAGTACATGTATGCTTGTAAAATGTGCTGAAACGAGTGCTTTCTTTTTGATAGCATGCCTCTTTCTAGGATGAAAACTACAGTGTTTGGAGTTTTGAGTATTGAAAAGGGTATAACGATCCAATGATTTCAATCAATACATCACTTTAAAAGGCAACAGTTGAAATGAATTGAATTATAAATTATTATTATAGATTATCAACTTAAAGAAATTATTATTATTATAGATTTTTATTGATTATAATCAAAAAGACAAGTGGGGGCATGATCAAGCGTTAGCTGTGGATGGAGAGAAGGTGAATTGAACTCGCAGGTAATGCATGGTGATTCTCACCTGTGTTTAATCTTGGCATAGTTACTTGTATGTAGTTTGTTTGTCTTTTGGGGGGGATGCCATGAATCAGAGAGAGCTCAGATGAACTCCATGTGTTTGTATTTGTGCATGTGCGTCTGCCATTGAGAAAAAGCTAAAAAGCACTCGGAGAGAAAAATAAAAGAAGCAAAACCTTGGTAAAAAGTCACCTGTCTACCGAGTCCTCCTTCCAACTGACACACGCCAGGGTTCTACAGTGGTGCCAAAACCCATGAAGAGGTACCAGACACTATTATGAATATTTCTCCGCTCAGTTATGTTATTAAGTCCCTTGCTAGCCTCCACCAGAAACATCTTTAAGACCTGGGCTGGGAACAAAAGCAGTGGTTCAAGGTGATTGCCCAGGAGTAGGTTGAGAACTGACAAGTGTTCCAGATGCTGCTCCAACCCATCATGTTTCCAGCTGCAGCCACTCCACCCAGCCCAACCATGATGCTCCTTAAAATGACCTCCATAGATGATCTGGACTCCTTGGTGGAGCTAGCATGTGGCAGCTGCATGGAGATGGCCTAAGGACAAGTGGGCACCATGCCTCTTCCCCTTACTGTCAAGGGAAGCCCAGCTATATGCACAGCTGGAGTACCAGACCGTGAGGAAGACAGTGCTGCAATGGGTCGGCCAGTCCCCGAAGGAACATCAGTGATGCTTCTGGGACCTGAAACGTCCAGAGTGGGTCCCGTACCACCAACTGGCATCCCTGGATGAAGCTACCCCGCTAGCAGAGGATCAGTTGGCACCGTCTGTGGGGGCAGGTGGCTCTCCTTTTTCTCTCTCTTTCAGCAAAATCAGCAAATTCAGCCTAATGTTGCTCTATCCCGGCTGTATTTTTCACTTATTAAGGATAGAGTATATAGAGTAACACAGGACACTCAAACCAAAGAAGAGCCATACTGAAGATGTGTAGAGAAATGTTATTCCACTTGGCGCATTGTGGCAATACCCGGAAGCCGTGGCTCATCGCAATATCTCATCACACAGTGTTGCAGAGACATTCTGCCAAGTTATCTCTTGAGTCAGGATCCTGAAAGAGATCCTGACTGACCAGGGCATTTCTTTCATGTCATGCACCCTTTGCAACTGTATGAATTATTAGGGATTAAATCAATTTACACCAGAGTTTACCATCTGCAAATGGATGGGCTGATCAAAAATTTAATCAAACCCTTAAAAATATGATTCCTAAGTTCATTCATGATGGAGTTGAGGGGGAGGAGCACACCATGCTGTATATCAGTCTGAAGCTCTCAGTGAGGGACAGTAAGTACAGCATGATAGAGAAGGTGTCTCTGGCCATCAAGTGAGTGGTCCTCATCCTCCACTACTACCTGTTGGGGCACCCCTTTACTCTCTGTTCAGATCACGCTATGCTCCAAATGGTTCCACTGCATGAAGGATGCCAATGCATAGATCATCTTCAGCCATACAAGTTCAAAGTTCATTACCTGTCCTGCCAGGGCCCCCCCCGAAAGTCAGCTGTAGGCCAGACAGATGGTGGGGGTATGTGGCAGCAGGGGTGTGGTTGAGTGTCAGCTGTGGACGGAGATGAGGCAGGTTGAATTCGTGGCTAATGCGTGATGATTCTCGCTTGTGTGTAATCGTGGCAAGGTTATTCATTCACAGATGTTATTTGTCAATTTGTGTACAACAAAATTAAATTAAATACAACATCCCTCAGGGCTACCACTTTTGCACACACCAGCAACAACATGGGTCGTCAGTAAAGCATGGTTTATGCTTTGACAGGAGTGTTTGTGAGTACCACCTGAAATAAACTTCCAAAAGGCTGAAATTTAAAATCCAAAATAAGACTATAAGACTAAATATAGAATTAAAAAAATCTATAACAAAACTTATTTTACATGTTCAGTGTACTATACAATACACAAGTCTACCATAGAACAATTATGTCAAAACTTCTGAATTATTTCCAAAGTGATAAATGGCTTTTTTAATTTGAAAGTAATAACAGTTATCATATAAGATTGAACAAGCCAGATCAAAGATCTAGTTATGCATCATAGTCCATGGTCTCGAAAAAAAAAAAATTCATCTGAAAAATAATTTAATGTTACTGCTCATGTAATTGCTCTTGAATTGCTGCCACACTCCATAATGCCTACCTTGTTTACTAGCATACTGTATCCAGTGGTGCTCTAAGCTTATGAGACAACTATTCTATTTTCCTAATAATGTAATAAAGAAACTGTAAGAGTGGGAAGATTCTAGCATAGCGGATGACTATCAAGACTGAACCAATTCCCCATTTACAACCTTTAACTTACAGGAAGGACTAAGTTAAACAAATTTCCTATTTCTAACTTACCACATACAGGGAGGACTGGGAAAATTAGAGTAGACATTTTTAAACAGGGGCTGTTCTTGTCTGGGTAAAATAAATTTAAAAAATTGTCAGAGAATGGCTGTATTCAATCCCTGAACTGTCTAGAAGTATTTCCAGCAAAGCAAAAAGCCTGCTTCTAAGTCAGAGCTGGAAAAGTCTGGTAATAGGTTTTTGAGCTAGATGGTCAGTGATTATGTCTCTCATTTATACTGCAGGAGTTGGGAATGAGAGAGAACCATATGCTGGTTATTGCCAGTATGGATGAAAGCACCTAGAATGATTATGGATGGTGGGATCCAGAGCAGAGACACCTACTGGGCCAACAGTTTGATGTTCAGAGATATGACTGTCTTCTCAGAGCTAAACCACTTGCACTGCTCAAAGAATATCTCATTCTACTTATTGCAAAAATCATTTAGAGTCTTGTGTTTTAGCATTTTAGGAAAAAAGACCAAATCCTTCAGTACAAGGACTTACCTTATTTTGCTCAAAATTTTGATTAATATGGCTAATGTAATTATTTTGCTTAAAGGAAAAAACAGAATAATGTAGGTAATCTAGCTGATATTTAAACAGGAATGAAGCATAGAATATTAGGCAATGATAAAGGCAATAAAGGCAATATAAACATTTTTGCTGTGAGGTACTGGCTTAATATTCATTATCAGAAGAGATGAGAGAGAATTCCTCAAGAAAAAAATAACATTATATGCAAATCTTGTACTTCCAATTAGAAGGGGGCATTCTGGTCACTGGTAGTCAGTCTAATATGAAGTAAGGCATGCCCCAAGTGAAGATGGATCATGTTAGTGGTGAATTTCTACAGTAATTGGGAGAGATTTTGGCTATATACTTAATGAGCCAGTAGACAGTTTTAGGGTGGTGTTTCATTATCTTGGAAAAGATAAGCATAATTGATTCAGGGGAAAGGAAAATAAATGGATATGAAATTAAAATTGGTATATATGATATACTGGTGTATCTTCATCAAAGTCATGTAGAAAATTAGTGCAGATTTGTGCTGATGAGTTTTTTTACATCCTATCTTAATTTTGAGTAAATAATCCAGTAGGTAATTCTAAATCTAAATTCTAAATCTAAAATTTGAAAATTTAATTAAGGAAAAGGTATAAGTAAATTGGAAAATTTGAACTTTTTATTTAACTGGAAAGAAGCTAGAATTGGAAAAGCCTAGATCACTTTAATCATGTTTGTTCAGATCTGAAGTTGTGTTTGTCCTCTTGAAATTCTGCAAGGTCCCAGGTTTCCAGAATTGGGAGTGCATGCATATTTTGTTTTCTGATGTTGTGCTTGCTTTTTCAAGTGAACAAGAAGCCTTAAAATGAAACCTTTTCTACTGAGCGAATTGGTTTCACTGGCCTTTATATAAAATACTACAAAAGAAGGAAAATGTCACATAAAATTCTGCTGTCTTATGTCTATATTTTTAAAAGTTGGAGAAAAGAGTAATGCTTAAGATTCCTCTCTAAATATTTTTCATTATTTGAAACAACATGGCTGATCACAGTCATAATTCTTTTCACATTTTCATGTAGAGTGTTTGTTCCATGTCTATAATATTTTGCTGTAAATGAGCTACAAAGCTGCCTGTTTCTGTAAAGTACTGTAATGTTTTCTGCTACAGTCAATTTGTACAATATCATTTTAGAAATGTGTGCAGAGCCCCAATTATCTTTGGATACCAGCCTGATTAATTTCAGTGGAATTATTGAGTTCCTCCAAGAAAAATCACATGGATGTCACAGACAAATTAAATGCATTTCTACTTCTCAGCTCTGGCAGCTAGTGATTCATTTTCCATTCCTTTCAAATTAGGCTCTCTTATCATCTTCCATTTTGTCAAGAGGTGGTACAACCCACCTTTAAGTCACATACTCTGCAGTTCAGTACCTAGATAAGCAGATAGGTTAAATTAATTACTAGAGATCTTGTAACCCTGCTGTATGAGGTCTTCTTGCCAAAGGAGGGCTGATGACCTCTCCTATCAGGTCCATGCTTATTTTTCATTAGAGGCTGAACTCAACCTTTATCTTGTCTTCTACCAAAAATGTGTATTTTACTTGAAATGTCCTTTTTTGAACAGCGGTGACATAAACGGCCAAAATCATAGTCGCTCCTGGTTCTCTTATTCCTGTGGATATTGAGCATAGAGTAGAAAGAAGCTAGAAAGATGAATCATGTAGTGCCTAAGACCAAAGACAATTTTTAACAAAATTCTAGCAAGTGCTTACTATCTGAATAAGGTAGGGTACAGGCAATTTTCGGGATGACCTCCCTAGTACTTGTTAAATATGTAACTCTGAACCTATGAACCTTTTCTATGAACTCTGGAACCTCTTAAAATAAAGCTGAAAGTCTACACTTCAATCACATCTTGATTGTTTTATTTCAAATCCATTGTGGTGGTGTATAAAGGCAAAATCACAAATTGTCCAAGTACTTCCGGACCTGACTAATTATATATATATATAATATATATATATAATATATATATAAAAAACAGCAAGTCAACCTATAATCCATTTTAACACAAATAAGGATAGATGTTCAGTTAAGATGTCACCATATTATAGGATGATGTTCTGCTCTGTGTAGATGAAAGCCATAAGCCAAGGCAGTACAAATGGCAGAATTGATACTGCTGGAAGAGTCATCACATGATGAGTTTTTTTTGTTTGTTTGTTTGCTTGTTTTTTTTGGGGTGCTGAAATCTGGCTTAGTTGCCACAGCATTTGATCAATTTTAAAAAGCTTTGTCATGGTTTGGCCTCCCCTGCTAGCAAAACTGTATCAATTAGCAGTAATACTTTTGTTAAACAGTTTTTTGTGTCAAACCATTTTCTTTTGACATCACTCATATTGCGCTGGATGGACGACACCTAATTCACCTCTATAATTTTTTTCCATATTTTGGTATTTTGTGACACTGCTGGATATACTTCTAAATAATATTTTTTTTTTTATTGTTGTAGTCAAAAGTACTTTATCTTCTGCTTTCCGTTCTGTGAACTTTTATGGAATCTTGGGGGAATCACTAAATGCAAATCAGGTGTGGTGTGCACGTGCCCAGGAATTCACAGGTGATTGCCATTTATCAACATACACATGCAAATAGGAAGAAAATCAATGTTTATGAAATTTCTGTAAATCTGGCATAATTTTTTTTGTTTGGTTTAGCTTACGCACAATTTTATAACATTTACACACAATTTTATAAAGATTGAAGCCCAATGTTAGGAAGAACTTTAGTACTGCCCTGAGAAATGCTTAAAGATGACTGCCACTGGGTAGGGTTATGCTAACCTTGTAGATAGCAAACACTATAGGAATGAGTGCCCTGCAGGCTGAACCACCTCAAAGGCTGCAAGGCCAATGACTGATTCACAAATTTTGGTTATGTATCTTGGGGCAGAAATCTCAGAGTTAGCCACAAGGTCACTCGAAAGCAATCTGGCAATCAATGCATGCAGTGCATATGATTGCTAACAAGGTGGCAGTTTTTAAAAACACCCTCTTCAAGCAAAGGTCTCACCCTGGGGTTCTAGAGGTCCTAGACAGGTGCAGGGGTCTCTCCGCCTTTAGAAAGGCAACAATAAACCCCCTGCACTGCTACAACACCGGTGATTCTTCTGAAGGGCCAGAGCCACAGACATGGGCAATCTGGCTAAATCTAACTGAGTGACAACTATAACTGTCCATCTGGAACATCAGATTTGAGCTGTCTGCCTATATCAGAGAAAAGCACATCCAGCAGTGTGTTCAGGGTCACACACACCCAGTACTCCCTGGCACTATTATGGCCTCCTGCCTGCAGGGGTCATGTGTATCTCTGTTGTCATGTGCCTCTGGGGACTAGCTGGAACACTCAGAACACTCCAACATTTAAGCCAAAGCATGTTGGCTTTCTCTCTGGTAGCAGAATTAGGCTACTTACTAGTGGACTGTGGAGTGTTCTGAGTTATAAGCAGTGTTTGTGATATTTACTAGCTTTGTGTTTTGCCTTGTAGGTTTTTTCTGTAGTTTATATTCCTATGTGGTTGTTTGTATGGATAAGCTGCTATTTTCATTGGGTATTTTCAATCGCCTGTTTTTGTTAATTAAGGTTTAGAATTATTTTGAGTTGAACTGATAGTTTACTTAATTTAAATGTTACTTTGGGTAAATTTATTATTATTATTTTTTATAATAAATTTATTATTTATTTTATTATTCTGGCTCATGCTGAAGATTTGGTTATCCTAAGATTTTTTTTTCCAAAATTTTTTATGCACTGTAAACAGTGTAAAGAGCCATGTTTATGATGTAAATAGGGAATGTCCATGATGTGAATAAAGCACCAATGTGGACTGCAAAATGTTGTGCCTTCATTTCTTTCTTAAACAGAGGATAGGTTCAGTGCATGGCATTTGGGGTAAGTTGCAGGCTGAGGGTCAAGTGTCCACAAACATGTGACTATATAGTGTATGGCCAATACTGTCCTACTTGTGATTCATTATATTTGTCAAAGCATCCCCTACCCACGAAAAAATTAATTTTTTCAACAAAAGCATAAGAGTTGATAAATGTCAGAGCAACTCTCACATCCACTGAGAATTACGTTTTCCAGAACACACTGTAGCCTACAAAAATGGCCACCAATGAACTATGTCACGTTCTCAATCACCTGACTTCTAATCATACACACTTGTTTGGAATCACACCTCCACTTATATAAACAGACCATGAACATTCAGTCAGTTGTAAAGTAATGCTCAGTGTGTCATTACCTGATCTTACCAAGCCATTTTCTTGTGTATCATTTCTCTAGTTTTTTGACAGAGCCAATAACTTGTCTCTAAATGTGGACAAAACTAAAGAGATGGTTATTGACTTCAGAAGAGCACTCCAGTTCCTCCGTGGAGATCGTCAAGAGCACCAAATTTCTTGGTGTTCACCTGGTGGAGAACCTCACCTGGTCGCTCAACACCAGTTCCATAACTAAGAAAGCCCAGCAGCACCTGTACTTTCTGAGAAGACTGAGGAAAGCACATCTCC
>CM075001.1:8283985-8296324 GCA_037576825.1 Pangasius krempfi
CACTGGATTCACTTTCAAACAGAACTGTGTACTGGTCGGCGCTGCACTGGGACTTACTGTGCCCATTGTCTGTCCCAATAGTCATTGTACTGTCTTGTGCTGTCTGCACATGTTTTCACTTGTGCACTTACTGTATGTAAATTTAGTTCTGTGTTTGTCTTATTCAGCAACTTGGTCCTGGAGAAACGTTGTTTTGTTTCACTATGTACTAACTGGCTATATTTGGTTGAATGACAATAAACTCCACTTGGCTTGACTTGACTATGTCCTGGGGATACTGTGTAGTTGGAAGATGATGGACAGGATGGTGGTTTTAACTTGCAAAGGTACCTTGGCTGACCAGTGACAAAGTCTAAGACGATATGGGACCAGGGGCAGATGGGAACAGGCAGAGGTCACAGCAGACCAGCAGGATGACAGTGTGAGGCTTTGCTCCTAGCAGTGATATAGGCCCGGGTGTCAGCTTCCATGGTGGACCACCAGAAGCTGAGCTTCAGTAGGCGAAGGGTGCAATTGGAGCCAAGGTGACCGGCGAATCTGGAGCAGTGACCCCACTGGAGAACCTGGGAACACAAAGTCGGGGACAAACAAATAACCAGGGGAACCATTACCTGGATCGGGTTGGGTGTTGTGTCCTGACCACTGCCTCAATCTCCCACGTGACGACCCTCACCATGCAGGAAGGAGGGAAGATGGTGTTGGGACGTGGAGCCTCCTCTTCTGGGGCAATTTCACAGGAGAGGACATCTGGCAGACTGGATGTAGTCCAAGATCTTATTGTCGGTCCAAACAATGAATGGATGCTTGGGCCCCTCAAGCCAATGCCTCTATTCCTTCAATGCCAACTTAACATTCAGTAGCTCATGATTCCCCAAATCATAGTTACATTCTTCTGGGGAGAGGCACTGTGAGAAGAAGGCACATGGGTGGAGCTTCTGGTCAGGGATGGGTTGTTGGGAGAGCACAGCACCCACACCCAAGTCTGAGGCATCAACTTCTATGGCTAATTGAAGCGAGGGGCCAGGCTGAACCAACACAGGGGCGGAGGTAAACCGCTCTATCAGTTTGGTGAAGGCGGACAGGCTTCAGGGGTCCATGTAAAGGCCTTAGAGGTGAAGATGAGTCTAGTGAAGGGTGCCAGCTATAGTTTCTGATGAAGTGGTGGTAGAAATTGGCAAACCAAGAACCACTGGAGCTGCTTGAGGGTAGTGGATCTGGGCAACTTGACTACAGCCCAGATCTCCTCAGGGTCAGCCTTGATTCATCCACTCAAACAGGAAGCTGACTGTGTAGACATGAAACTCAATTTTCTGCTTTGATAAACAAGCAGTTCTCCAGAAGCCACTACAGGACTTGATGGACAAAGAGTGTGTGCTCAGTGGGAGAAAATTAGGATGTCATCCAGATAAACAAATGCAAAGGGGTTCAGGAAGTCCTGGAGTATGTCGTTGACGAGAGCCTGTAACACCGCTGGAATGCTGAAAGCCATGACCAGTTATTCGAAGTGGCCCGGGGGGTGTTGATCACTGTTTTCCACTCATCCCCTGCTCTGATCCTGAGCAGTTAGCCAAGGAGTGGCCTAGTTGGCCAAAATAGAAGCATGCACCTGCCAGAAATCTCCTCTCCTGCTCAGCAGGGGTAAGCCAGGACCCACCCAGATGCATGGTGACGTGGAGTTAGGCAACAGAACTCTGGGACTAAGGCTCGGGGGCAGGATTGGCAGATGAGCGGAGGGGAGGACTGAGGGCTGGAGGCACCTGGAATCAGCTAGCTCTCCCTCTGAGTCACTCCCACATGCAGTTATCCACTCTTATAGCAAGTGAGATTAGTTGGTCAAGGGAGTCTGAATCATCCTTTAGGGCTAGTTCATCCTTCATCCACTCATGAATGCTCCCTCGTTCCAGCTGGACTCAGTGACCAGGACCTGAAACTCCGCCACACTAAGGGATGCCTGCTAAGGGTGGCCTCCTTCCCTGGGATTGGGTGGTCGAAAACCTTCTGAATTTCAGCAGTGAAGGACGACCACAGAGCAGGCTGCCTGTCCCAGATGGTGGCCCAGGCTAGGACATCTCCCCTCAGCAACCCCATGATGTAGGCCACCTGAGCCTCATTGGTGGCATAGCTTAACAGACACTGGGCAAACACTGAAGGAGGAAGGACTTGCACTTCCCTAAGTTGCCTGCATAGGGTTCAGGATCTATGACATGCGCTTCATGTCAGCGTAGACTGGGAGAAGAAGCAGAGGGAGCCACAGGGGTATCTTGACTGGACTGGGGATCAGGGGGTACCTGGGTCGGTCGGGGGAGGAGTTTACTGAGTTACTGAGTTGCTGGCTGAGGAGCCCAATCTGGTTATACTCTGATGGTTCTCGTCTAGTTCATGAAGCTGCTGCTCATGCTGACCAAGGAGGGCATCATGGTTGGTTAGGGCTGCACGAGGTGAATCTGGTTCTTCTGGGTCCATCTTGGCCAGATTGTTCCATCACAACATGCCAGAACAAGAGAACCTAGAAGCAGAATACAGACACAGAAAGCAGATTAAGATTTTTTTAACAATGTGGGGAGGGTGGCTGTGTGTAGGAAGGGAGCTGGAAATAAACACCACGGTCAGGATTCAAACCCTTGAAATCAGCATGAGAGACAAGTATTCATATGATGCCCAAGGGGAGTGGGGCCGAACTCTGGTCTGTGGTGTGAGAGCAGAGAGCAGAGCCTGTCAACCACAAGGAAGACAAGGCGGACATATAAAAATAAGCAGAAGGGAGAGAAAACACTGGAAACACAAAGAAGGGGAAACACAGGGATATGGGATCTGTCCAGACCTTGACAGCCTGTTCCTTCAAAATAAACTTTGTCTGCATTTGCATCCTTTTCTTTTTTTGCAGCCTTCCTTATCTGACAATAATAAAAACAGTAGGCAATGAATTTCATTATCAATTAGTCTGTGTTATGAAGCACTCTGTGGCACATACTTCATTTGGACTTCAAATGCAATTGATGGAAAATGGCAAAGAACATTACAACAAAAAACAATACCAAGTCCTCCAAATTATCAGAATACTTTACATTATACTCTAGTGCTGGCCTCATGACATAACTTGTGTTTGGATGTGATGAATAATTCGACTCATTTATTTGTGGTCAACATGAAAACACTGGAAGTGCAATGTCCTGGACTAAACTGTATTAAATGTTGAATTGTGCTACCTTATCTGGTTGTCCAATTGCAGTGCAAAGTTATAGTCATATTTAGTGATCTTTCCTACCCTATCAGAAAACATCAACTCTTAATACTTGCCAAAAAGTTGGTAGTTTCTATGACAGTATGATCTATGGTCAGTTGAACAAGGTTGAACATGGAATATTGAACATATTGAATGTTGAACATTTATTTATTTAATCATTATTTTTATAATTAAAAGATAAGATAAGATAAGATAAGATAAGATAAGATACCTATAATTATGCTTTATTGCTCCCAAGGGGAAATAAGAGAAAAGGTTGTGAGTATGATTATTTCAAGCAGGGCTTGACAAAAGTTATTATAGGACAAAAGTTTTCTTTTTTCTTTAAGACACAACTAATGATATGAAGCTAAACTTGATTCTTTTATTCGGTTTTGCCATATTTTATTGATGATTAATGTCCTGCATTAATAATATATCATTTTGGATCAAAGTGTGCATTATGCAGTGTTGAACAGTAGTGCTGCCATGCATAGCAATGCAATCTGAATCAATCAGCTTCTTAGTTGTTACACTACTAACAAGCTAATTGTTACACTATAAACAGTACATTGTTTAATTTCTTAACCTACTCAATATTCTTAATGTAGATTGTTTGTCAAATCATCAAGTTGCTATCTTGCTTTCAGACTGGTCAGGGCTTGAAATGACCCTGTGTGTGTAACCAGTAAAACATATACAGAATACTGTGACCTTATGCTAAATAGATTGTTTTTTCTTTTAATTAAAAATGGTCAACTAAAGTGCTTGATAATATTCTCATACAATGACAGATTGTCATAAATGTCAGTAATACTGTATTTTGGTTAGTGACCTGTTATTTAACTAAGCCCATTTAAGAGTTCTGTAGTGAACTCTTAGACTTTTGATCATCAATCAACAATAATTAGTTGCAAATCTAGTGGCTACCCACTCTGTACAGCATGGGGGTAACTCTGGGGGCAATCCATCCCAATTGTAGAGAGAAATTAATATTTATGTGGAAGGAATACCCATTCTAAAAGATACACACTCTACAAACACTATACTAGTCATCTATGAACTGTCAGCATACTGCAGGTGACTGTCATCAACCAGCCTATCATCTAATTCTAAACAATATGTCAACAGTTTATGGCTATTGATGTTTAGATGATATTCTATACACACTTTAATTACGGTAACAACTTGTATAGTAACAACTGTTATAGTAACAACTTGTCCTATGGAAACTCTATAAACTAAGACTTTTTCTTTACTTTATTTTTGGTGAGAGTTGGTGATGTTTAATAGATAATCCTTAAACTATGAACTTGGCTGTTTTGCTTTACAATCTATATGTGGTTTGTAGTGGGTCTAAAGCTGACTATCCAAATTACTGTATGAGTTACTGAATCCACCTATAATAACAGGTTTAGCAATTAACAGTATACAGTATGTCAAGGGTTGCTAGCAATGTCTTAGCCACTAGCCAGGTAGTTGGTGGGGAATGTGGAACATATTTGAAGGAGGAGACAATGGGGGAACCAAAGTAGTAGAGAAAAAAATTAGCTTTCCGATTTAACACATTGCCCATGGCGTTTAGAAGAGGTGAAATAGTACTATCATTATAGAGTGAGTCTTGTGCAGATTATGTATATCCCTGTTATCTACAGGGCTGCTAATTACATCGAATTATCAAAGGTAGTTATCATGCGTAGTTCACTTTAAAGAAGCTATTCTCTCAGCTGCAATTTATTTGGATTAGGGGCAAGGCAGAAATCAAATTGAAACTTTGAGCATGAGTAGAGCCAATGTAATTATTCAGAGCACTTGAGAAAGACATGTGGTAGCATGCGGTAAGATAAATTAAAAACAATACCTAAGAAAAAAGCTAAGAAAAAAATATGCAAAAAAATATATGCACAATATACAATATATGTTACCCATGGTCCTGCTAATTGAGGATTCAATAATAAACTCACATCCAATCCACAACACATGCAATTCAGCAAGTTTTGTTGGCACTACATTTGGGTCAGGGGTATAAAAAACATGGTTGATGTGGACAATTAAAGCTGGGCCAACTGTAATTAAAATACAGTTCACTTAAAATCTTGAACTGACACAGTGGGACAGTGTATAATCCCTAAAAATGTTCCAGTATGACAATGCCACCTAGGTGCAATCAATGAAGACATAGTTTGCCAAGGTTGGTGTGAAGGAACCCAAGAGGATTGCATAGAAACCTGTCTTCAACCCCACTGAACACCTTTGTGATGAACTGGAACGCTGACTGAATACCAGGGTTTCTCACCTAACATCAGTGCCTGACCTCACTAATGCTCTTGTGGCCGATTGGGCAAATCCTCACAGCCATGATCCAAAATCAAGTGGAAACCTTCCCAAAAGAGTTACTCTAACAACAAAGGTGGAACTATATCTGGAATAGGATGTTCAAAAATCACATACGAGTGTGATGGTCAGGTGTCCCCATACTTTTGGCCATATAGTGTATATTCCTATGAGATGCCTCAGAAATTCTTTCAGTGTGAACTGTACTAAAATCTTACCACTGCAAAAACACTATTTTGCCTATTATTGAAATATCTGTTTCATATCTGTTACCTTCTTGTTGAACAGACTCATTTTACATCTACAGTCAATTAAATGAATAGTCTTACAAAGCTAACACTGCTTTAATGCAATATAATACTGCCCATTACTCTCATATTTTCATTTTACTCTTTTAATGCCCTTTCTTATCTTACTGTCCATCTATTTTTTTTTTCTCAGTCTTATGGAGCCTGAGGAATTTCAGTGGTCATCTGGTCCTCATCAGCGTCCTCCTCATTCTGCCAATTCTCCCCATCTGGGGGTATGAAAGTTATGTTAGGCCCTGATAAAACCAATGTGTCATATTTAGGAGAAATAACTTTTTAGGCCAAAGGTCACAAAGGGATGCTAATAAAGAGAACAATACGGAACTGCTTCTGGCCGGAAGAGTAGGTAGATAGCATGCACAAGTAATTTATATCTTCAGTAACTTCTTTCTCAAGAAAACAGAATGGTCAGTCTAGTGACTTGCAGGAACACAGATGGAGTGGAGGTTTTACATACAAATGAACAGAATTTACAAACAGGACCTAACCTAATACAGTATTGAATTTTTGACTTGGTACAACTTGGTACAAATCAGAGGTCATTTCAGGCTGGGTTACTGTAACTCACGGGTGTGTTTACTATAATGAGTGGGTCTATTATATTCTGATTGACCCCTAGCTACTGAATCTAACATAGACATAAATGTTGCTGTCAGAGGGTCTTGTAGATTATCAAAATGAATGCAGATTTACTGCTTTTTCCCCTGAAACAATTATATTTGAGCGGTAGTATTTTTGTAGAAAGTCAAAATTGGTCCCTGATGACCTGTAAATACAGAGTAGTGAAATTGGTTGAATAGACATCTTTTTTGTGGCTACATCAATTATGTTAATTCATATCCGGATTTCTGGGTAACACCTGGAGTATATTAATATGTGCAATGCCTCTTCCTCAACCAATTAGTTGATAATTATATATGTGGGAAGGCTAGCCTCATTTAACACTACATACTCATTTGGTCTAATCCAATTCATTTACAATGAATGCTTTAGATGTAAGAGGTCTAATATTTATCAGTCACCGCTTCAGATAAAAAATGCTGGCTATGTATTTGGTATGTTCTAATTTTATGTTAATTATACTGTATAAAGTATGAGAGCATACTTTCTGAGATTTTTTATTCACACACAGTCTTAATATGCTGGAACCTGAGTGATGCAGATGATTGGTTTAGCCTTTTTGTCTGCTGCCTGGCCTTGGCTCTGGATTGACACTGATAAATTATGCCTGTCATGAGACAATGAGTTATGTTACAAAAAATTAAAGCAGCACCTTCCTGAGTAGGATTGATACCATCCTGCCCCAAAAGGCCAGAATTCTTTTCCAAAGGTGTCCAATTACCTGTAAAGACAATCATATTATCAGTTGCCAATTGTTGTCTTTTGTTAATTGCCAATTGATGCCATACAGGTTCATTAGTGATGACAAGGATTAAATTAAGTAAAATTTTATTTGTATAGTGTTAACAATAGACACAAAGCAGCTTTAAAGAAATCCAAGTCTTGATCTAGATTCCTACTGAGCAAGCAACTGTGGCAAAGAAAAACTAATTGAGAATGGATTTTTAAAAACCTCAGAGGAACCAGAATAAAAACAGAAGCACATGCTCATCTGGATGACACCACATAGTGGGAAGTACAAACAACAGTCATACAGGATGGGCTGGAGTTGAAGAAACTGGAGTTGAGCTGTTAAGAAAACAGCTCTTTTAAGCCAGTAAAATTATGGCCTACAAGCAAAGGGACTGGCGTAGCTTTAATTATTTCCACTAATATAGACCAATTACCCTGTGAGTCCTTAAATATGTAGTAGTGTGGTGGGTTCTTTGTTTAGTGTTGCCATACACACATGCCACAGGGAAGGTGCCACTATGGAGTCAAACAGTTTTGCTCTTGTAAAAAATATTCACAAATGTGAGAAATATTTAGTAAAAAATTACTTTTAAATTTGCAGAATAAATGTTGTTGTAAATTACATGTTGTGAATGTGTGAATTCCGATTAGGTATTTAGGATTTATGCAAACCAAACATAAGTGGCTAATATTTAGCTAGGTCATTAGCTACCCTAGCCCTAGCTACCAGTTTGATTTTGCCTCAACTGTAATTTGCTTTTATTAAAACCATCAGCCAAATGAGCAAATGTACTGGATTATGTGGTATTTTAAACTATGAAAGATATTAATGTACTTTACTGTAAATATGTTTACAGTTGTTTACTGTGAATATTGTTTACAGTACTTTATTGGCAATTCTGTTGCCAGTAAATTACTGTAAAAAAAATATACTGTGTAGATCAAACACTCAAACAAACTTAATGATATTGCCAATTAAAATCATTCATCAGACCTTAATTAGACATATGATAACATAAAATGTAATACAAATTGTAATTAAACCAGCTTTATTTTAGTTTATGTGTATCTAGACTTTATAATGTCATATTATACTTTATGTAATTTGAAGCTTTAAAGTAAAATAGATGATATGTAATGATGGGATGGGGCATAATGTTAACCCTGAGAAAATGAACTTGAGTAGGAAAATAATATTTCCTCAAAAATTACAGGCTATACATAAGTGGAAAATGAAAAGGAAGACATTAACATTGGGAGATTTCAAATGGGTCAGCGGAGATTGACTTGAGAATGGTGAAGCTGGTTATTTAGGTTGAGAACAGAGTGAGGGCAGAATTACTTTTTTCTCCTTTAGGTTTTTCTCAGATTATGTCTCAACTTGTATAAAGGAAATATTCCAAGGCTCAAAGGTATACTGACCCATCAGACCACTCAGAGCCCATTGTTAGATTGTGATTAATCACTGCATGCCATCATTTAAGATTTAGTCTCCCGGTGGTCACGGTATGGTCTTAATCAATAACCTTGGTTCAGGTAGCTGACTTCACTGTAGTCTTGGGGGAGCAGCTTTTGGCCAGCTGGAAGCTATCCACTGCCCTAGATCCTGGGAATATGGCACCACACCTGCTGAGATTCACCTCCTGTCCTTGGGTTTCTGGAACCCCAGACCTCACTGTCACACAAGCATAAAGCTTAAAATCTTTTTGAGCATGCTAGAAGGCTAAAAAACAGCCTAACTATGCAAATTAATGTTGTCAGTTAATTAATGACAAATCTGTGTTAAAAATATATTATTACTGAATTGATTATGTAATGTCTTTTCTATGGCTTTTGGAAGCCTTTGATGTGTTGCTGTATTAGATTCTATTGCATTTCCACTTTTAAAACTGTGCAATTCAAGAAGAAAAGAACTTGATATTTTGATATCTTGATATCACCCTAAGCTTACAAATATGTGAAAAAGAAGACACTGCTCTGTCTTCATGAATACACAACTACTTCTTACTAGCATTTACTTGATCATTGTATACTTGGAAACAGCACATATAAATGTCTAATAAAATAATACCCATGTGCTACAAATTACAATGGTGTACTTTAAAACAGACATGAGTGTAGCTTTGTTTTGCTTAGATTTAATGCATTTTTATAAGATGGTGTAATAGAGATTTATCAGGCATCTTTATTCTTGCATGGAGCCTGAATCATTCAGACTTTATTCCAAACAATGTCATGATGTTACTGAGTCCAGGTCCTGTGGTCAATGACAAGAAGAATCAAGATTAGTGAGTTGTAGCAAATTTCAATCAGCCAGTGCCTATCAGTCACGTTATAAGTTATACTGAAGAAATATTGTGTATGTGTATGCGAACATGTTTACCGCAACCATGGAGTTAACCTAGGAGTTATTTGATGATAAATAAAAGGGCGTAGTTGATGAGCCCACGAATGCGCACACTCTTGCCAAGATGGACTTGTATGGCCTTAGCTAACACTTGAAGTCGCTAAGGTAGCCAGTCAGTCCTTTTTAAATAAACTCCACCGATGGCACGAGCAGAGCATAAGAGAGCACTCCTCCATTCATATGGGTAACTTACTGCAGGTGGCAGGGATAGATGAAAATCATGGAGAGCACAGGTTTTTGTTTTTTTTTTTTCAGAAAAAGAGGTTGTGTTGAGAGTAAATGTTGACTGCCCTTTGCCAGTTCATTCACTGCTCTTTGCCAGTTCATTCATTCATTTGGTACCTAACATTAGCAGCTTACATTAAATAATTACATTACTTTGGATGAAATGATTGGATAATGTCAACTAACTAGCAAAGTAGTAGCTCAGTCAGTTATGACTCAAAGCTCTAAAATCTTTTCCTTACAATCAATATACTTGCACAAATAATAAAACTACAATTTAGCATTTTACATAATAATTAATAATGCTGTACTTACCACCTTTTAGCTGATGACCCATCTTGCGTACGTGCTCCCAACAAGAACAAGCATACTCTCCATCACCAATAGTGCAGGCTCTGGCTCCAATTTTTGCAAAATGACAACTCCTATTTTGGCCAAAAAAGGCTTCAAAACCAAACAATTGAGGTAAATGGCTCTATGCTGTCCACTCAAATATACAGTCATTGTTTGGAGCATGTTCATGTGTCTCTGATAAGATATTAATGATCCATCCAAATTAGCTGTGTGAATATCAACAAGTTAACTATGAAATAATGAAATGTCTATGAAATGTATAATTTATAATTATACTGATATATGGGAATAGTAAAGTGCCATGGTTGAACTTCCTTTGTTAGAGGAACTTGTCAAGATTGGTTAGATTTTTTCGTGCCACAAAATTTTTTGCTGTGGTGTGCATTTACCTTCCTATTTTAACAGAAAAGTACCAAGGGTAATTACTTATCCTGTCATTGTCATGGCTATGCCAAAATTGGTGCACGAACTACGTTTCCCATCAGCCTCTACACCTCACCGGATCACGTCACATGACCATTTGCACCTGTGTCATGTTTTGGTTAATGAGCACGAGTATTTGTGATGTCATGTCTTGCACCTCATCTATTATCTAGCTTTTGCCTTTCGTTGTTGTTTTCTGTCACAGTGTGCTCTCTAGTCCAAATAGGTAGTTTTGCCTTGAAACCATAGTTCAAGTTTTGGTGTCTAAGTTTGCCCTGTCTGTATTGTTAGTTTTCATTAAATTAGAATTCTGCACTTGTACCATATACCAATACCATGGGCATCACTTCGTCTCACTGCGCCACTTCAGAAGTCACTATGCCTGGCTCCACTTTGGACATAGCTCCTCCTTCCCACTCCGCTGAGGATGACGCTCTGCCTCCTTGCTGCGATAAGAATGCTGCTCTGTCTCCCTGCTCAGCTAAGGATGTCACTCCTCCCCCAAGTATGCGGTGTACATCGCTCCCCTCTCTTTCTTCATGGCAGACATCGCTTCCCCCTTGCTTCCCGGAGTATGTCCCCCACCCCCAGCTTCATGGAGAATGTTGCTCATCCCTCTGGCTCCGTCTTGAGCTTCACTCCCCCTGCTTGCTTCGCAGTGGCCATCGCTTTGCACTCGTGCTCCACCTAGGACTTTGCACCACCCCTCAGCTATGCAGAGGAGATTGCTCCGCCTCATTCCTGGGTGGAGGATGTCGGATATCCTGCCGGCTCTGTGATGGGTAGCTCCTAAGGAGCCTGATCAGCTGAGAGACATCTCTTCGGGCTGTCCAGGACCCCCTCTTGAATTTATTTCGTCCATTGGGAGCCACATGTTACGGGGGACTGTGTCATAGTTACACCGAAATTAGTCATGCACCATGTGTATGGTAAAATGGTAGGTTTTTGTGTAGTAAAATAATGACACTAAGATAAATCATGTGATATCGTTTCTCACCTTTAATATGCAATTGCTAAGTATACAGATAAAGTGAAATCTGAAACTTTTATAGGGAAAAAAAAGAAATATAAAAAACTTACAATAACCTAGTTGCATAAGTGTGCACACCCCTAAATTAATACTTTGTTGAAGCACCTTTTGATTTTACTATACCTTTTGATTTCATTGCAAGTCTTCAATCCGCCAGCATGGCACATCTTGGCAACGTTTCCTGCTTTTTCTTGCAAAAACATTCTATATCCATCAAATTGAAGGGCATCTCTTGTGCCTAGCCCACTTCAGGTCACCCCACAGATTTTTAGTTGGATTTAGGTCTGGGCTCTGGCTAGGTTATTCAAAAATATTGATCTCCTTTTAGTTATGCCATTCCTTTGTTGATTTAGACGTATGCTTTGCTTCATTATCATGCTGAAAGTTGAAATCAGTACTTGTCAGATATTCCTACATCTCCTTTAATTGTTCCAGTCCCGAAGAAACCCCAGCCCGTCTGCCAGAACGATTATCGCCCAGTAGCCCTGACATCTATTGTGATGAAGTACTTTGAAAGACTGGTTAGAGACTTCATCACTTCTTGACTACCTGACACACTGGACCCACTTCAGTTTGCGTATCGTCCCAAACGTTCCAAAGAGGATGCTATCGCATATCTCCTTCACACAGCCATGAGTCACCTGGACAGCAGAAATGGGAACTATGTGAGAATGCTGTTTGT
>CM075001.1:8302379-8313949 GCA_037576825.1 Pangasius krempfi
GTAAAGCTGCTTTGTGACAATGTCCATTGTTAAAAGCGCTATACAAATAAAATTGAATTGAATTGAATTGAATTGAAGTTAGTTTTCCCATTTTTACTGCTGCACTCTTGTTATTCTCAGCTTTCATGAATTACACAGTATTTTAGGGGATTGCAGACACAAAAGATAAGGGCTGAAGATAGAGGGGGGTCTACAATCTCCTATGAGTAAAAGACCTTATGTCATAAGCCATGACATTTTCCAAATTTTCCTGAAGCATTATTATAAAGTTAGTATATAAAAAGCCTTTCATTTGCAACACCACCTAAAGACCTAAATATATTTGGAAAATATTTTTAAAAAGTTTAGAAAATGTTTAGCTACTCAATTCCTATCATATGCATTCTCTACAATGAAGTTCAGCCAGTTTATGGGGGACAGCTGAACATTAAGTGAACATTAACAAGCAACATTGTGTAGTGTTTTAGTGCATGTAGATAGCAAGGTTGTGAGTGGAAGCAGCCCTGTCAATACACTGATATATTAATGTCAAGTTAATGCCCAATTTGTCTTGCATCATCAAAGAAGGAAGATGAAACTTCTACCTTAATGGTTATATAATAATATATAGTAGATTATTATGAGTAATAATTTAAGACAAGTAGTTACATTAACATTATTTTTCTTTGCATCTAATGTGACTAAAATTGTGTCTGGGGGTAACTGATTAGATACAGATAAAACCTTGAATAAAATTAAAATGTGCCTGACTTAAAATTTGCCCATATTAACAGTCAGGTGATGAATCATGTGTATGCTAAACCATAATATGCACTAAAACTCCACTTGATATTTATTCAGTTTGAAATGACATTGTTGTGCAGATCTGTTATGGCCAGTGATAGGTGATAGAGGATGTGCAACAAGTCATCAATAAGTGAAGACATTTTAAGTGACATTTTGGTAAGCAAGGGCATTTCATTCAGAAAATACATCTGCCACTGATTCCCCTTGTCCTTGTTTTCATTCTATGCATCTTTTCCTCCCATCCTCAGAGGACCTAAGAATTTATAAATGTAAAGTAGGAGCAATTAATGAAATGGGATGCACGCGGGAACTCAAGAAACCAGGAAGTAAAACAGAAGGCCTCTATGACACAATACCACAAAGGAAACAAATTATAGACATAAACATTAAACCACAGGTGTCTAAATCCTGAACCTGAAAACCTGATCCTCTGGTCTGTAATAAGCATGTAATACATACATATTTGTTACCATTACCAATAATAAAAACAACCTGTTGGAATCTTTATCTTACATAACAAGTTGTTCAGAGAATCATCTGATCTGGATGTGGCACAGAAAGGCAGGTCTGTGGTATTATACAGTATATGTATTATATTTACAGTTCCGTAATGATAGAAAATGCTTCTTTCACTAATAGAGGACAGGTTTATATATATATATATATATAAACCTAGGACCCAGACACCCCACAGTGCATTACTGTGTCAAGGCCTGCAGGAACATGACGTTTTCCTTTTACAAGGTTTCTTTTACATTAAAAGAGAAAATGCTTAATCCTTCTTCCACTTTATGGGATACTTCAGATTGATTTGTATAAATACGATTGCTTTTATGACAAAGTGAAGAAAGGACCCCTCCCCTCAAGCTTATAGAGGGTATTTTCAATAAATTTAAATTAAATGCAGACTTTTTCCATTAAATCCATGAATGGTGCCTGCAATTCACTGATAAGAGGCTTGACACGATACATATCAAAAGAATGTTTGAGGCAATTGGATCAATAAATGCAGATGTTCAGTCTAGACCACAACAATGAACCAATTGAGAAAACAGGACCAATGTGACAAGTGCATTTATGTGTATGTGATTGTGTTAGTACCAATAAGAAGTTATTTTTCCTGAAATGTCATGTTATTCTTTAGTGTCATGCTGTTGGTATTTATGTGCTGTTTATGTACCATTGGTGCATTAGTCCCACTGTGAAACGGTTATGCCTGACTTATTCTTACAAGTGTTTGGACTTACCATAGGTTCAACGATTTGTTAATTACATTAAAAGGATAAATGAAAAACCTTACGTATTGATAGTTTGTTTTGCACTATCTGCATTAAGTGTCTTAAAATGTGAAATCTTTGACTGCCTCACTAAACAATTACATATTCCCACATTCCATGTAATTAATCAGAAAGCCCTGTAGTTCCAGGAGTATTGTAATTTCCAAGCACTGACATCAAATAAATGAAATATTAAGACTAATTGTTGGAGAAGCATACTGGTAAAATGTGAATTCCTCTTGAAAGGTATTTCTAAAGTACAATGGTTCAACTAAATCAAAATATTCAAGATGAACTTAATTAGATACATTTGTGAGAACTCCCACTGGAAAAAAATATAACAGTATTGAGTAACCTAAATAAAAAATAAAGACAAGAAAGAAAAACATTAAAAGAGATAAGACCAAAGGAAAACCTTTCCTGGATGCATCTGCATCTTCATCTTAACAGAGGGTCTCCTCTTGCCCTCTGGACCTGCCTGAGAAGTGATTTGAACTTATGATTCATATTTTTCCTGCAGATAATCTCACCTAGTCTCCTTAGAAACTAGCAGTTACTACTTGCTGCAGTGATCATCTCAAGACTCATAGTCAGAATATTCTAATTCTTGGTATCCTATATAATTTCAGTGCATTTAGTATATTTTCTCATTTCAAATCCCACTATCCATATCAGCTAGAAGAGAATGGTTTCCTTTTTGAGTGTGTTGGGTCTTGGGGAGTTTTCCCATGGTATCCTCTGGCCTGCTAATTAAAGCTGCTTTTTAAAAATACCTATAATAAAAAATTTATACACAAACAAAATTGAATTGAACTGACATTATTAATGTGCTGCACAGTGTGCCTCATTCAACTCTGATGTCTGAGGAAAAACCTCCTTAGCTATGAATTCAGCGAGGGGATGGAAAAAATATGGTTGGTAACTGCATCTCAATCCTCATGGGTAAGCTGATAATTGTGACGATAAATATTGATGCCTGGAATGGTTAACAAGATTGTCTATATTTAAGGCTAAGCTAGCATTTTCTTGTTGCAGCTCCATTAGGCCTCGTCCATCTCTATAAGCTCATCACTGCAAACTGACAGTGTAGCCTGTACGACAGAGAATTTCTTTCTGTGTGACTTCACTGCTGCTTTGATGAAGCATAGACCTGTTTGAACAGCACCCACTCAGTTTTCCAAGAGTCTATTTGTTGAATGAAGTCATGAACTCCATTGTTAATTTGTTAAATTTGTTAAATATAAGTGGTTAAGACATTGGACTTCTGATCAGAAGGTTGAGAGTTCCAATCCCAGCACCACCAAGCTGCCACTGCTGGGCCCTTGAGCAAGGCCCTCAGCAGCTCAGTTGTATAAATGAGATAATTGTAAGTCGTCCTGGGTAAGGGCGTATATGTTAAATTCTGAGCATGTTAGCATCCATCATGCTGGTTGAAGTAGCTAACTTACCTAGCCGACAAGTAAACTACATTTACAGCATTTGGCAGACTAGTTTGTATTTGTCACAGAAAGAAGTGGGATTTCAGTTTAGAAGTACTGATTTGGGTGGGAATATTCTCAGCTAAATGTAACAGTAGACAATCCTGTCAAAATATACATTACTATAATAAGAGAAAATATTTTGGTCATCAGTAACATATGTTAACCTACCTAGGTAGCTTAACGTGCAGGTTCTAGCTAAAAGTTTCTATATTACTGTTTCATCCTCTAATAATCAGTATTTTGAACCATATTTAAAGCTGAACCTGTACAATTGAGCCTACTGAAAATCTAAGCAGTTCTAAATGCTACATTTAGATCTGGATATACTGGATCCCCAGTATTTACATTTTGATTTGAACTCACATATGCATCATTTCATATACACACATGCTTATAGCTTTTGCTTTTGAGAACTGTACAATTTGCAAAAAAAAAAAAAAAGTTTCAAGCACAAAGAAACATATCCAAGAAGCATATCTGAACATGGATTTATTGTTACTTCACTTGGTCAGTTTCGATCATCAATAGTTTAGTATAATCTGATATGTAGCTGAAATTTGCAACATTTAAATTGATGGCTCTACACCTCTGATGTCTTTTGCTTTGCTGCTTCTTGTTAATCATAATTTCAGCCATTTGAAGAACAAGGAAGTGGCTTGGAGTTGACTGAGTAATTGGCACATGCTCAATTTCAACAACAGTGCTATAACAGTCTCAGAGGTAAAGAGAGAAAATATTAAGAAATTTTCAGTACCAAGCTCTAGACTGTATACTGATTTTGCACCTGTGTAGTTGAAAGTCAGGTGGAAGAATAAATCTATTAATAAAATAAGGGTGGCTGTGTCATGTATGATTGTCGTCTATGCTTTAGTGAGGCAAGCATGCTTACATCACTAAATCATAAACTACAGTCATACATTTGTTAAACATACATTGGCATTTAAGATGAATTTTTTAATATCCATGTGCTCCCATCTGTCTACTTAATGGATGAGATTGTACCCTTAAAGCCACCATGAGCCTTCAGAACAGCCTCAATGCACCTTGGAATAGATTCTACAAGCTACTCGAAGGATGGAACACCATTTTCCTAAAGATATTCCCTCAGTTGGTGTTTTGAATATCCCCTGGCAATGCCAAAGACCATATAATATCATTTAATACTTATCAAACCATTCACGATGAGCCCTCATGCACTGTGGCTTGTCATCCTGAAAGAGACCACTTGCATGAGAATAGAAATATTTCATCAGAAATCTTTTATAATTAAGGTAATCAGTCAGAATAACTTGGTATTCATTTGCTGTGGCTTTTCTTTCTAAGGGAAGTAGTGGACCCAAACCATGTCGGAAGATGCTGCCACACCATAACAGATCCTTGAAGTTTTTAATTTGTCACTTGTTTATGTATTCCCGTAGTGATCTCTGCTTTCATTCTCTCTTTCTTTCATCTCGTTTCCATGTATGCTGGCTTCTTTGGTTCCTGGGAATCTTTTGGCATTATGACTAATTAGCCAAAATTTTTCTTTTCCTTCTCATATCTAAGAAGTTGAGATGCTTCACTAATTTAATGGAGCAGATTGGCAGCAGCAGCAGAAAGGTGATTTACAGGCTTTGCTCCTGTTTCTGCTGATCAGGGGCATGCAAATATGCAGATAGACAATTGCAAAAAAAATATAAAGCAAAGGGATAGATATGAAACCTGGAAATCTAGTCAGTCTAGGTGGTCTAGAATGCAATGTCATTGCATTATGAACTATAGCACCATCCAGAGCCACACCTGCAGACACTCTCACTTACTCCAGTAACATACTCCTGTCTGCTCTAACAATTATTTTTGTTTATTTCTGCCCACAATATGTTACTCAGTTGGTCCAATTCTCTAAAATATAAATTAATAAGAAATGTATACAATGCTAACATTTATTTTTTTGTTTTAATGAACACAAAAGACACATAAGACAACTTTTTTGTCAGGTCCCATGAGTCCCACAAGATCCCAGTCCTCACACCTACCTGCACTGCACTAAACTTTATGTTTTGTTTTGTTTTTTGTATTGGGAATTGCCTCAGGGGTCAAGTGGAATTTTGTTGTAAATCAAATTAAGAATCAAGCAAAAGTTTCTATGTGTATTTGTTACCCCTGTATTCAATTATGTAACGTGGGGTACAAATGGAATACAAATGAATTTAGTCCACAATTAACACGTCACAAACATTATGTATTACCAGCACTTGTCTAGTTTGTTATAAAGTTCGACCAAACTCCTTCTTGTGTGCACATCTCTCACATAATTCTCTGAACATCACTTAAAGTCCTTATTTATGTCTGACGTCTGCCTACTGATGTACACAATTTCAGAATACATAACTCAACACTGAATAAAGTGGCCATGTGGGACCATCCAGCAGCAGAAATGCAGAAGTTCCAAACAGAAGTAGAGCATCAGGATGAATCATAGGAGCTAAAACAGTAGAAGTATGTCAGGATCAGGCTCCAGCATCACATCAGGCAGCAAGAGTGCCCATACATTTTGACAGAGAGAGAGAACAGTTTATTAGGTGTTTTTTTAATCCTACAGTGGCTTAAAAGTGTGTACATTGTTAGACAGCGCAAGAAGAGATTCTGGCAGTGGTAACACAGGCATGAGGGCACCCTGGAAGATCAACCCGCCACTCCACTATTAACAAACTTTGCGTGTGAGAAGATGGAACAACAGCATCAAAACATCCCAGTTTACCCTAACTCTATATGCCCATAAACCCCTCAGATCTGCACCTTTACCAAAGAAAAGAGCTATTTAACATCCATTTAACTCAACCTCAACATTGCTTGCAATTTTGTGCCCCCATTACTGGTAGATGTTAAACACCACCATAATTCCCTACATTCCCTCAAACACATGATGACTGTGTCACTGTCATGATTGAGTTTTGTTTTTAATATGCAATAACTTTCTGTACAATACAATTCTCTGTGCAATTTTTTTTTTTACCTTAATGTATGTAGCAGTGGCTCTCAAAGTGGTCACAATTGAGTCAAAATCCTAAAATTTCAGTATACTTGTCCAATAAAGTAAGAGTCCGATTAATATTTTTAGCGTAGTGTTGGAAAATTCAGGCAGCAGGTGGGCCAGGATTTGATCCGTTGCACCCAGATAAGGATGGGTTCCCTTTTGAGCCTGGTTCCTCTCAAGGTTTCTTCCTCATTATCTCAGGGAGTTTTTCCTTGACACCGTCGCCACTGGCTTGCTCATTAGGGATAAATTCACAGTGATATATTCAAATATTTACAATTTATTTTTTGTGAATCCATTTATTTCTGTAAAGCTGCTTTGTGACAATGTCCATTGTTAAAAGCACTATACAAATAAAATTGAATAGAATATACTTTATTGCAATTCTACAGAAGACCTGTCTATTCTGAAAAAAAATTTTGTGCTTTTATATGTTAAAAGTTTTAAATGCTGAATAAACTTTATAATTTTACTTAGACATTAATATATGCTAATTCATCTAAAAATGTAACTACATTACTTTCTACATTGTGCCAAAGGAATCAGTTCTGGAGTCTTATTTTATATTAAATGTGTCATGGCTAGCCTTTCTGTAATGTAGAGGTCGTGACAACGAAGTTGGGGATCCAAATGCAAGGCTTTATTTACACAAATGGTCAAAACAGGCAGGGTCAAGCACCAGCAAACAGTATAATCCAAGGCAGAGGCAAAAGAGTAATCCAAAACACAGGCAATGGTCAGGGCAGGCAGCAAACAATCAAAAACAAGGTCCATGTGGAAGTGGAGGAACAGGGCACCAAGGCAGAGCCGATGGGTCCAAAGATCCCCACCGTGGAGCAGACGACCACCACAGCAGAGCAGATGTCCACCAATGTAGAGCTAACGAGGCAGGCGCTCACCAAGGTTGATCAGGCGGGACTGGAACAGAGAGCACAGAGAGGTTAATAAACGGCCTCTGTGGCCGAGACAGGACAGGCTGTGAGTTCATAGGCGGCCTCCATGGCCATGACAGGACAGACAGAGTGTTCATAGACGGTCTCTTTGACCATAACAGGACAGACAGAGGATTCAGAAGCAAATGCCGCTGACTCGGAAGGTTCTGCAGTGGAAACTGCCACCTCGGGAAGAGCTAGAGCGGACGCCGCTGATTTGAGAGGTTCTGCAGCAGGAGCTGCCACCTCCGGAGCTGGAATGGGCTCTGGAGCAGATTCATGGACTGGAGCGGGCTCAGGTGGCAATGATGGTTCAAGCTCCGCTGGTGCCACTGTTGCCCCCCCCCCCCCAAAAAAAAAAAAATTCTTAGGGGTTTCAAAGTCCTCTGCCTCTCCCACTGTAAAAGGAGAGCCATATGACAACAGCACATAGTCTATAAATTCTCTCAAACTACAGTTAAATTCATGGAGTCCAAAAACAGAACAAGTCCTTAAACAAAATCTCATCATATAGCAGTACTTGATATGACAGCTCACAGAACAGATGAACATATTCCTCAATGGATAGGTCCTTTTGCCGAAGGTGAAGTAGTTGATCGACTGGGTCCATGGTTGGCCTGGAATGCTCAAAAAGCCGCTGGATCCAGGTGGGCTGATTATTCTGTAACGTAGAGGTCATGACAACGGAGTTGGGGATCCAAATGCAAGGCTTTATTTACATACGTGGTCAAAACAGGCAGGGTCAAGCACCAGCAAACAGTATAATTCAAGGCAGAGGCAAAATAGTAATCCAAAACACAGGCAATGGTCAGGGCAGGCAGCAAACAATCAAAAACAAGAAAAATAGTCCAAGGATCAGAAACGCAGGTAAACTAGGAAACACAGAAACTAGGAACAAGGGATAGCTATAGAATAATCAGCAAAGTAGGTGGGTGTGTGAGCAACTTTTATACAGGACAAGGAGAACGTGTGACAAAACCAACCAATGAGAACAAGACACATGTAACCAAGGAACCAATCAGAACATAACATAGACAAGGGTAGCACATGACAAGATCACATGTGGGGCAAGGAACACATGGGAAATGGAGTCCAGCAAACAATGGTAAGAGTCCGGGGTGGAGTGCCTTCTAGTGGAGTTCATGGGCACTCCAGCTGGCGATCGTAACACTTTCACAGTAAACTCACTTTATTCAATTCAATTCAATTTTATTTGTATAGCGCTTCTAACAATGGATATTGTCACAAAGCAGCTTTACAGAAATAAATGGATTCACAAAAAATATATTGTATATATGTGAATTTATCCCTGTGAATTTATCCCTAATAGGCAAGCCAGTGGCGACGGTGTCAAGGAAAAACTCCCTGAGATAATGAGGAAGAAACCTTGAGAGGAACCAGGCTCAAAAGGGAACCCATCCTTATCTGGGTGCAACGGATAGTGCAATTATAAATAAACCCCTTCTATTATTGTGTACTATATGGACAAATAGTGCAAATGTGCAACCAGTAAACTCATCACAGTTTTTGCAAGAAGTGCGGTTGGTTAAAATCTATCCACTGTCCACTGATGGAGTCCTGAGTACGAAGGTGCTTGTGGCAACCGCAGCCCCAAAGCCACTACAGCAATCGCAGTCCCAAGCCATTACAGTACAACTCCCCATATGTGATCCTCAAGCCATCTCCACAGCCCCCAGGTGGCACTATCCTCAGCAAACCAAGTGGTTCTTCAGGCCGTCCATATGGAGCCACCCCCAGCAGCAGCGAGCGGACTCAACCAATGAGAACTCCAACAAGAAGTAGGGCATCAGGATGTGTCAAGCAGCAAAGAGGAGCAGAAGGGGCATCAGGATCACTGGCATCTCAGAAGTAGCATGTGTAGAGTGATGGAGAGAGAGAGATGGAGAGAGACGGAGAGATTGCTAGGTAAGCTTTTGTCCTCTAATGGTTAAGGACAATGTACTTTGCATGCAGAGTGCAAGCAGGGACTCCGGCAAGACTAGCTATGACAGCATAACTAAAAGGGAGAGCCAGAAGCTAACACAGACATGAGGGCATCCTGGGACATACCTGAGTGAACGCGTGAGAGTGGGGGGGTGACAGCATCCAAACATCCCAGTTCACCACAACACTCTATGCCTGTGAACCCTCCAGACCTGCCCTGTACCTAAAAAAAACTAACTAAAAGGCCTGACTAAATAAATATGATTTCAGCCTAGACTTAAACACTGAGACTCTGACTGAGCCCCGAACACTAAGTGGAAGGCTGTTCCATAACTGTGGGGCTTTGTAAAGACTTTAGACTTCCATATCAAACTGGCACAGCTACATCACAGCCTCCAGGCACTTCTGCTTTATATACGTCTTGAGCTCATCACTCTGAACATGCTAAATTGAATATTTTGTGAGCAGATCAACCTTTTTCTTTTTCCCTGAGAATTTTATCCAGTTAATTTTATTAACATTAAAATGAACTAAATTCATTTTCTGTTTATAGAATTATTTTATATTCAGTGCTGCTTGCATTCATAATCTGGTAATGCTTTATTAGATGAGATTAAGGAGGAAAAACACAAAGACTTCAGGTTTCAGAAAAACAAGTAGGCTAATTGTCTTTCCAACACCACCTTTTACACAAATGTGTTTGTTGATAACAGAAGTCTCTGATTAGAGTCATTAATTCTCTTGAATTGATCATTGGTTGCAAAGATATGCCAGACTTGGGAATCTTGGGAATTCATTTAATTTTCTAAATTAAGAATTTTTATTTGAAGAATCACTGACCACTGAACAGCCAGATCATATGCTTAGATTTCCTCGGTCACAGCAGGCTGTATCTCAGATACACATGGAACAAAATGATTACAAGCAATTTCACTCAAGCAAGTAGCTGAAAATTGATAATTTGGCTAATGCTTATCCATATTGGACATCTGTCATTCTTTGTGGCCATGATGCCTCACCAGGAGCCTCGCCCAGGCAGCATGTCCCACAGATTTTCAAAAACTGTCTGCAATATGCACAGCTTAGCCAGTGAGCTCCTGCTTGACCCCTACAATTAACTCGCAAACTCACTGGATGAGATGAAGGCACATCTGACAGTGGTGTAACCATGAGATATTCCAGCCAACTCTAATGTGTGTCCAGTTTAGCATAAACAAACCTGAACTGCAAAGAGCCTATTCGACAACTCAGTCTCTGTGTGCTGAATTGTCTTATGTTGCTTTATGCACTACAGTATACCAGCATGTGAAAGACCCACTTTGCTGTACCACTTGACTAAGATTGCAGATTCACCAGAGCATTGTACAGGCTGTTATTTCATGTGTAGCTATTTTGGTTTTAGTGTGTTGAGCCATGTATTCTACAATATGAATTTTGCTTTATGAGACTTTATGCCAAATATGAGACTTGTCTTTTGCCAAGAAAAGGAAAGAAATGCCTTTCTTAAATGTTACATGGGAGGTCTATTGACTGAAATTATGTTCCCAAGAGAGAATGTAAAAAAGGATCAGTATTTGGGCATTGACCTTAACGTGCTGCTCCATTCTCTCTGCGGAAGCCCTCCTGTCTTAATATTATAGCACACTAATTCTCCCCTGATCTCCCGACGAGGGCCTGAGTTGGGAGTTGGCAACATAACGAAGCAGGCTTAGTGAGAAGCAAGTTAATTCTCCTTATCTCCTGCTCACCTCCTGCTCCCTTTTGGCTGTTGTCAGTTTTATAGCACACACCTTAAACAGCCCCCTAAAACAAAACAGTAGGCAAAATTTAAGTAGATTTTGTAAAGTAACTCCAAAGGCTCATTTTATTTATTTGTTTGTCTAGGTTGTGAAGAAGTAATCTTACACACATATGGCTTTACCATCCTAATTTTCTATGTGATTAGTAACTCCTATAATAATTAATATTTATATAAATTATTTATTCCTGCCATGAAATTTGGCTGGAGTTCACTACACTGCAAAAAAATACATCTTAGCAAGTGAAAATATCTTAAATATAGATACAGTCAGGTCCATAAATATTGGGACATCGACACAATTCTAACATTTTTGGCTCTATACACCACCACAAT
>CM075001.1:8322559-8338126 GCA_037576825.1 Pangasius krempfi
AATATATCAAGTCAATGTTTGAATAAACTGACTGCTCGGATGCCTAGTGTTGTCCCTTATTATCAATGCAAAATGGTTACTAACTAAAGAGGATTTATGCTGATACTGCACAAAAACCCTATTTTGTTCAGGCGTTTGCAAACTTTTGGAGGGCAGTGTATGTATTTTAAAAATCAGATGCAAATGAAGGTATTTTAGGCATTTTAGGTATTTTGGAAATTTTCTTATGCAAAAAAAACTTATGCAAATGATACTGTAACACACTGTGGCTACAAGTTAAAAGCAAGCTCTTCAATTTCATATGCTCCTTAAAATACATCAATACGTATTTGCATGAATAATGCATATGACAGGGACACAATTAAATATATCTATAGTATACTGTATGGTAAACACTGGTGCTTTACTGTACTTTGAATCTCAATATTTCAAACATTTTGGTGTAAACATGGATGCAGACTTCATTCAAATGCAGCTGGATCTTTCAAGCTTGTGTAAAAGCCTTCTCTCCTAAAAAGAAAAACTAAGTAAATATTCAGCTGGCATGAAAGGGAGTAATGTTTAAAAATGTTTATTCTTATAAACAGCTTTTGCACTCCATCAAGTTTTTGTGCACCACATATCCTGACAAGATTTCAATGTTTGCTCATTTATGTGCCATCACTTTGAAGGCCATAGTAAAGAACCCATTATTCTTTAAGCTGATAAAATAATAGTTTTCAGTCTATGCTTTTTAGTAAAATCCTTTAGACAATATGTAACTGTTTTTTACAAGAAGACAATTTAGCAGCCAGCTAATTGAGCAGTGAACTGAACTGTCCAGCCTATGGGCTAAAATTTGTATAATCTGTTATGAACATACCCAGCTTTTGAAAATGAAACAAGAGCTTAATCTACCCCCTCATCTCTGCAAACTGCCAGTTCTGATTGCTCATTTCAGCTGGTTAGTCTCTTGGCCTATGCATTTAATTTACATAATCACCCACCATTTTGAGCACATTCCATTTGCATCAACAATCATGTTACCCCAAAACAAAGGGTTAAAGAAAAGGTGATTGTTTCCATATTATAATATTGTTCTGGCCAAATGCAAGTTATTATTATTATTATTATTATTATTATTATTATTCCATTCTAAATAAGCTAAATTTTGTGTGCTAATTTAGTTATAATTATAATTATAAACATTCCTTGTTTTTAGATGCTATAGTCCAGGAGAAGAACATTAGTGATCTTGGGTAAGAAGCAAAGCGATTCTAGTTAAAAGGGATCCTCTCTTTTTAAAGGTGTCTGTAGTGCATGGACAGACCCTGCTTGATTATGGTGATGATTTACTTCATTTATCCTTCTTTCACAGATGCTCTTTACAACTGTTAGTCAATAACAATATATCAGTATGTCTGACAATCAGCTTAGCATGTGCCATATATGGCCTTTAAAGCCTTATATAGCCTTTAAAGAAAATGTCGATCAGTGATTCTGTGGTCAAGAGCTCTTTCAGTTCTGGAATGGACCTTAGTGGACATTGTGCTTATCTCTAGTCCCAAGGAGTGATTTATTTATGCTATTTTAGGTCAATTTTAAAATTTCATGCCTGTTCCAAGAAAAAAAAAAAGAAAAGAAAAAAGCCACTGTAAACTATTCCCAGAAGAAAAATGAGATACTCCACTGGTTTTTATTCTACGTAATGTGTCATCCTTCCACATCTCAAATACACTTCTGCTGCAGTGCTTTCCCCCTCAGTCGTGGATTTTATAGGTTTTTCTTGACACGTTATTAAAGCGTAATCCACAAGTAATTCTCAGAGCTCCCACTTGAATCCCATTTTTAAATAATGTCTCTCGCCTGTTTTTTTTTTTTTTTTTTTGTGCATAAAGCCCACAGCATCCATTCAGAGAAGAAATCAAAGAGGAAATCAAAGCTATTCTCTACAAAGGGAATAACGCATCAGTGCACTTAGAACAGAGAGTCATCTGACAGTCCTGTGTCAGGGAGGAAGTCCAATGATATATATGTGCATAAACCTGATGAAAGCTTTTTTTCATTGAAATACTTGTCTGTATCTGAAGACTGCTGGCAGGACCTTGCCAGTTGGACATAATGCTAGACATAATGACTGAACATGATTGGAAACACTTTATTAGGAGCAATGCTACATGAAACCTACATAAACCCTTCATCACTGACATAACCCATATAAACATATAACCCATGAAACAGCTGTCATAATACTTTTGCCAATTTGACATAACACCTGAGTGAAGTAACCAATTCTTCTTGGTTTTGTTACACTTTCTGCAAGTAAGTAATGACTCTTTGTTCATATAGAACTTTTCTAAAGCTTAATTACAAAGTGCAATTGCGAATTTCAAAGTGCCACGTTATCAGTTCAATACTCAAACCACAATCCTTCACATGACTTGCTAAAAATAAGACACATAAAACAAACTATAATGGTATGATAAAGGATAATAAAAAATAAAACATAATTAAATGATGCTTATATAAATTATGTTTATATTATAAATGCTTGAATGCAAAATGCATGATTGTCAAATAAAACCAATGGGCTATGGCTCATTCTCTCAGAACACACTGGGTGCAAGGTGGGAATACACCCTGGATGGGAATTCAGTCCATTGCAGGGAACTATGCACACACATTCATAACTAAACACAATTTAGAGTCAATCCACTTACATTTTTTTGGACAGTGGAAGGAAACAGGAGAAATCAGGATCATATTGGGGACCCTGAAACTGTGAGGTGACACTTTTGCTGCCTTTCAAGCAACATGACATGAAATCAAGATCAAATAATAATTACAGCCAAATAACTTTAACCATTCTCAGAAGGCTTAGAATGTACTTGAAGGCTTTTCAGTGCCCTTATTTTATATAGAGGGGTGACAAATTAAAGGGTATGAGAGATGAGTACAGATACTAGCAGCCAGAATGAATCCTAATGAATTCCTAGCCTGATCTGTGGCATGTATAAAACTAAAAATATATCTAAAAGGACACCAATTGACATTTTTAAAATGTTTGCATGTAAATGATTGGAGGGAGTGGGGCGGTATCCCATGCCACTGTCTGTAACTTTAATTATTTTTAGATACGAATTTTAATTATATTAATTTCTGAAGTGTGTTTACCTGGCGGCTGCTACAAATGACACAGTTGCAGTGTAAGAGAGGAGTTCATTTATTCATTATGCTTATGGCTGTTGAGGGAAATAATCATTCAAAATTGGAAAACAGATGTGGTGCAATCACAGTAGAAATGGCACAGTAAGCATTAAAGTATTCCTTTGTCTTCTTTTATTATTTCTTCTGAATAAAGTAATACATTTCTTTCCCATACAACAATATAAACATTCTCCAATGATAAGACATACATTGTAATAAAATGTTTCTAATATGCACTGAGAAATATTACTTTGGTATATAATAATATAAAGTTAATTTAATGAATTTAAAAAATCAAATTAACCATATGGGCAAATTACATCTGAAATCTATTTCAACAAAGACTGTCATATTACTGGAATAAATATAAAGGTACAAAGAAAGAGTACAATATGGCTATATACAAACAGTGTTTTATAAACTACTGACCTGCAAGACACAATTCATGTTTCTGTTATCATTACCACAGATGATTGCTTTAAGACAGTCATGGGAAAAAGAAAGTACATCCTCCTTCAATTATATGTTTTTATTTATCAGGGCCTAAATAACAATTATGTGGTCCTCACCAACTTCTGTAAACAAACAAATAACCTCAGGTGACAACAAAAATATACAACAGATTTCAGTATGTAATAATTTTTTTCCAAACAGTAAATCAACATTCAGAACCCAGGTGGGGAAAAAATAAGTACACCCTCCCTACTTCTACAATCATTAAGAAAGTAATTAGCAGCCAGGTGTTACTAATGAAATGCACAAGATTACTTAATCATCAAGAAATGTGACTACCTCTATAAAAGAAGAATGTTTGGCAATTTATTGTTCTGGAGCACTCAAGTATGTGTGTCTACATCCTGCCAAGAAGAAAGGGCATCAGGCACGACCTCAGAGAAGCAATTGTTGCTGCTTACCAATCTGGGAATTCCAAACAATTTGAAATTCACTATTCTACAGTGAGAAGGATTTGCTTCAAATTTGTTTACAAATGGAGAGCCTTCAAGACAGTTGCCAATCTTCAGGATTGGGCGTCCCAGCAAATTTAGTACAAGGTCAGACTATTTTAATGCTCTATTTAATGATATAAAGCAAAAACCCAAGAGCTACATCATGTGATCTACAGGCCTCTGTAAGCACATTAAATGTTTATGCTTATGAAAGCACAATCAGAAACAGACTGAGCAAGTAAGGTTTTCATGGGTGGGTGGCTAGGAAAAAGATCCTTCTCTCCACAAAGAATATGACAGCATGAATTATGTTTGCAAATTGCATCTGAACAAAGCACAAAAGTTCTGAAACAATATGCTTTGGACTGATGACACCAAAGTGGCGATGTTTGGTCATCATGCACAGTGCCATGTTTGGTGAAAACCATCATGACAAACACCTCATATCAACTGTCAAGCATGGTGGTGGAGGGGTACTGATTTGGGCCTGTTTTGCAGCCACAGGACTACAATGAACTCCACCTTTATACGAGAATACACCTGTTCAGTAGCGTAAGCTGGGCCAAAATTGGGTTATGCAACCTAATTGGGACAATGATCCCAAGCACACAAGCAAATTGGCATCTGAATGGCAAAAGAAGAAAAAAATCAAGGTGTTGGAATGGCCAAGTCAATGTTCAGACCTCAACCTCATTGAGATGCTGTGGCAGGATCTTTAGAAAGCGATGCCCTTTCCTTTTGATGGCTGGGTCAGGGTGAGATTTCGGCTAAACAGTGATGTTCACTCAGAGGGAAGTCTGTGCGTACCCATGGTGGTGACAAGTGTGGCTGAAAATCCCATTATCGGCTTCAGTGTTATTGAGGAGGCGGTCCTCAGATGGGAGAAGCATAGACCTAAGTTAAACAAAAACCCAAATCATAAGCCAGACCTTCTTTTTACCAATAAAGACTGTAAAATCAATGCTCAAACTGTTGAAGAAGGCATGTTCACATGTGACTGTTGGGACTGTTTGAGCCAGCGAGCAAAGAGTACAACTTGCAGCAGAACAGATAACTATCCATGAACACACACACACATGGGGGAACAGTTTTCAGAACAGAACCTGTTGTTCATCCCTTGTGAGCCATTCCCACTACCTGAAGGGCTTGTGATCCAGAAAGGCCTAGTTAGAATCAGTGACAGTTGCCATTGAGAACACCATCAAGCATCCACTCACATCGACCCCACAGTTCATATTGGGCCATCTCCAAGTGGTAAAGATAGCTTACTCAGCCACAGCAGGGTCCCTGCTGGAAGATGAGATGCAGACAGAGCATGTGGTGCAATAACTCCCACACACCATGCAGACCAGTGAGGTGAATGTTACAGTCATTCTGAGAGACCAAGCCAATGGGACCCTCCCATAAATCTTGTACACCTAAGCAAAACACAGCAGCAGATAGGGAAGCAGTTATTAAGAGAAGAATGCAATGTCTTTGCTTTCAATAACAATGATGTCTGAAGTATTCCCTCTCTCAGTGTGCAAATGATAAGACATGATAAGACACCTGTACAGAAGATGTGCATGTCTGTGCCAAAGCCACTCCTATCTCCAAGGACCTGTTAAACCAGGGATGGATCAGTAAGTTGACGTCACCTTACACCTCACCAATTGTGTGTATGAGAAAGAAAGACGGGAGCATGAGACACTGTTGTGATTACTGGGAACTGAATCGAGGCCTATCACCAAGGATTCCTTGATGCTGAGAGTCAACCCTTAATGGCCTATATTACACCTGGGGGCTGTATCAGTGGAATAGGATTCTGTTCAGGCTCAGCTTGGCCCCAGTCGAATTTCAGCAGAACATGGAAGCCTGTATAGAAGACCTGAGAGATGTCATCTGTCAACCATACTTGGATGATAATCTCATCCACAGCGCCTCTTTTGATGATCATGTGAGCCATATTTGCACAGTCCTCCAAAAACATCAAAAACACAGAGTCAAACTCCATCCTCACAAATGTGAGCTTTTTAGGAGGAAGGTGTGCTTCTTGGGACTTACGGTCTCAGGAGATGGGTATTCCATAGATCCAGCTGAGATAGCCCCTGTCCAGGCCCTAAAGCTCAGAAAACCAGCCACAGTAGGAGATTTGAGGAAAATCATGGGATTTCTCTCCTACTACAGGACATACATACCCAATTTCTCCTGTCTGGCACAACCTTTGTACCAACTGCTAGCCACACCCTAAAAAAAACAGAAAAAGGCCAGTACACAGATTAAAGGACATGCACTTCCTAGCACATCCATTAGCTGGACACAAACTAACCAAGACGCTTTGAACATTCTCATTGGCCATTTAACTTAGCCGCCTAGAGATTCCACTGGCCCCACATGCAAAGTGATACCGAAAACTTTGTGACACGTGCTTGTGAGTGCTTGAAGAGGAAAAGACCTCACAAGACCAGTAAAGCTCCGGTAACCACAATTCAGACCACATATCCATTCTAGCTAGTGTCCATAAACTTTCTTCATTTTGAAACCTATTTATATATATTTATATATATAACCTCATTTTGTAGTGATGGACCATTTCATACATTTTGCTAAGGTCTATGCCAAGAAAAACAAGGCAGCAAAAACAGTGCTACAGCACAGCTTTGGTGATTTTGCCCTCAAGTTTGGCTTATCTGAGAGACTCCATCATGATATGGGGAGGGAGATTGAGAATCAATTAATGGATCAGCTGCAGAAGGTTTGTGGTGTGTGGAAAAGTTTAGAGATTCAATAGAACACTCTTGTCCATTCTCAGGACACTGAGTGAGGCTGAGAAAGCTGACACGAAGAATTCTCTGTCAAAGGTAGTACACGCATACAACTGCACCCACTGTGAAGTGACTGGTTTCTCCCCATAATACCTGTTATTCAGACTCCTCAACTCCCCATCGACCGCATGTATAACCTGCCATCCAAGGAGAAGCGACAGAGTTATGCAGATGATGTGACTGGCAAACTGGCAAGAGCAGATGAAGGAAGCTTATGAGATTGCATCAACAACTGACAAGAAAAAGGCTTTGAGAGGAAAGGAATATTACGACAAGAAAGCTCAGGTTGTTGAACTTCAGCCTGGCAACAGAGTTCTACTCAGGAACCTGAGTGAAAGAGGAGGACCAGGTAAACTCTGCTCACACTAGGAAGACTGTGTGTATGCCATGATAAGTAGGAAGAGCCCTGACAGCCCAGTGTATAAAATTAGGTCAGAAAAAGGAGGACAGAGTTGAGTGGTACACAGAAACCTCCTGCTGCCCTGTGACAGTCTACCTATGGTAGAGCCAGAGACAACAGAATGCCAAACTGGGAAAAGAAACAACCGAACTAAGAAAAGGAAAGAATCAGAACAAACACCTGACCTAGATACCGAAAGTGAGGATGAGCAAATATATGAACTGCACTATAGAATTTCACCCTGTCCTGTACAAAGTGGAAAGCTCATCACTCTGAATCCTGAGGCCTAGCCATTCAAACCAGCAGCAATTAATGAGGACTTATCTGAATACCCACCTGATTCTGGTGAAGAATAGGATCCAGAGGCCAGTGGAGCATGTTCAGCAGGAGGACAGTGTCCCTGAAGTGGACAATCAAGAGTCAGTGTGTGAACTGGAGGTGCCACAGCTGTTATCTTACCCTTGTTATCTTAGAGAGGCACAAGGCCAAAGATGTTCACCTCTGATGAATTGGGAGAACCTACCATGGTATGGAGACATACAGCTCTGAAAGACATCAACCTCCATCTTATCTGTGGTCAGAACCTATGGAGGACATGGGCTTTAACAGACAATAAAACAGTAAGTAAAAGACATTCAGAAAGAGGAAAATCAAAACAAGAAAAGAGTGAATGGACAGAGAAAATGAAAATAATATATACCTGTGACCTGTAAAGTAAACAAAAAAAGGGTAACAAGAATGTTGAATAAGTGGATGTTAACTTTGGAGTCTGGTTACATGATGAGACCCATCTAATTAAGTAAATGTTTACATATACTGAAATTGCCAGTAATAATAATCAGATAAATGGCAAAGTACAATGGTCAGAAAATGTTAGTACTAGCAACAGGTCCCTTCATTTTTCTAGACAACAGGCCATGGCAATAATGGGATGACAGATTTTGTGCACAGAGTTAAAGCCTAATGAGCATCTTACCTTTTGTTTTTCAGTACTGAACAGGTTAGACCAGGATAGTGGGGGAGGCTGTAGTGGTATAGATGAGAATAGCCATGAATAGCCCTTGGGTATTGTTTTTTTTGTTTGTTTTGTTTTTTTTTTTTGTTTTTTTTATTAACATACTTATTATACCTTCTATGAGTTGAGCTGCACATTACCTAAGCCTGTGTATGTTGGCGTGCAACATGACGTGTTGTTAGTGAGCCAACAAGGAGGGGGAAGAAGTCACTGTCAATATTGCTGAAACACATTGTGAAATGGAATTTGATTTCACATGTGTTTGTTGATTTTGCAGATTCTGCTGAGTTTGACAATAATAAAAGAAAAAATGTGCCACTGAAAAACACCATCTCTTCTATGTGTGCATCACCCTCAAACGAATGCCTTCAAACATCAAGGAACTGAAGCAATGTTTTAAATTGGGCCAAAATTTCTCCAAAATGATGGGAGAGACTGCTAAAATCCTAAAGAAAATGTTTACTTCAAGTTATTGTTGCTAAAGCTGATTCTATCCTTTGAATTGAAGAACTGTAGGGTGTACTTATTTTTTCCCACCTGGTTTCTGAATGAACACATATTGAAATCTGTTGTGCTTTTTTTTTTTTGTTGTTGTTGTCATCTAAGGTTATTTGTTTGTTTCTTGAAGTATGTATAAATGTATAAAATTTTCCTTCACTGGAGCTATGGGGCCTAGCCCAAACCTGTTCCAGCATGACAATGTCCCAATGTCCTATGTCCATAAAGACATAGTTTGCCAAAGTTGGTGTGGAAGAGCTTGACTGGCTTGCACAGAGACCTGACTTCAACCCCAGTGATAACTTTTGATATGAATGGGAACACTGACTGGGAAGTGCAAATCTTTAAGGTATCCATGTGATACCATCCACAACAGCAGAAGGTGAGTCACAAGTTCAGAAAGCTCCAAGCATCAGAAAGAATCAAGCAGGTATGGAACGCAAATGGGCCACAGCAGAAGAAATGTGTCAGGATCAGACACCAGCATCACATCAGGCATGGATTATTAGCTATGCTCATTTCCTACAGTGGTTTAAATGGATGTACATTGAGATCAGAGTAAAAGCGAGAACTCTGGCAGGACTAGCTATGACAGCATAGCTAAAAGACAGAGCCAGAAGATAACACAGACATTTGGGCACACTGGGACATAAGCATGCACAACAGCACCACAATTGGTCATAAGACCTATATAGCACAGTGTCAGGTGCAGATGCAGTTGCAAAAATTATTAGACTATTAATCAGGTTGAAAACCTCAGGCAAAAGCAGAGTCAAAAGGATTAAGGCTAGGATCAAGTGATCAGCAAAAAGAGTATAATTCTCTTTCGGCTGCTCCCGTTAGGGGTTGCCACAGTGGATCATTGGTCCACATATTTGATTTGGCACAGTTTTTACACCAGATGCCCTTCCTGAAGCAACCCTCCCCAATTTTTCTGGGCTTGGGACCGGCACTGAGAGTGCACGGTTGCACGCAACTGCAGTGGCTGGGGTTAGATCCTTGTCCAGGAATCAAACCCAGGCCGCAGCAGTGAAAGCGCTGTGGCCTACCCACTAGTCCACCAGGGACCCGATCAGCAAACAGAGTGGGGTAGACAAAACAAGAATAAAAAAACAGAAGCCAGGATCATAGTCCAAACCCAAATAGCAGTAACAATGAAGGAAAAAGGCTCACTGAATAATAGCTCATGGTTTGTGTGAGTTTGGTGTCTGTTTTTATAGTGCTATAGGTCATGAATGGAATCAAGTGTGTTCAATCAGAAGTTGAGGAAGCTGGAGCATGACAACTAGGAGGAGTCTTTTGCCGATTCTGGCATAGACATGGCACATAGTATGAAGAAGAGGCTGGGGATGTTTTTTTTAGCCCAGAAAGTAGATTCATGAAGCCTAGTGAAAGTTATGTCAGGTGATCACATAGTGAAACACTCATTAGATTTGGTCTTCATTTTTTAGCTCATGATGCTAACACATCAGTAACACATCACGAGCAGTGATTGAAATACATGTAAAATACAGTTGAGGGTGTAATTAACACAAAAGAGCTGGATATTTTACTCTAACTTCCTTTTTCCCCTGAAAGGCCTTTGGAGAAGAAATTAAAGTAAATTAAAAGTACAAATTATACAAAACAAATAAGGTTTGAACCATGTTGAGCATTATGAGCTTATGAACTCTAAACACTTAAAAAAAATTGAAATTGCCTTTAAGTTAAAGTTGAATGCCTTTAAGCAGGTGTGTGTAATAGTTTGCCCCAGCATCGCTCCTGTGTTGGTGGGCCTCCATACTACACTCACAAACTGCTGCATGCTCCTCATAACGTCATTTCAACACTACTGTTGTGGACCACAGGAGAGCACATGGCCATGGGGCGAAGTGGAGGAATGAAACCTGGCTGGGGAGAAATAATCACCGCCGCTCCTCACCCTCTCAGAGGAGACTGAAGAGGATAAAAGGGTGCCAAGAGGAGTTCATTCCGGGAGCAGGGTTCTCTCCTGGGATGAGACTCAGTTTCTCGGGATGCCAGGCATGAAAGTTGCTGATCATGAGTGAGTTAAGGACGTTGTGAGCTGGGCTCCAGCACCTTTTGTCAGTCCCCCGACTCGTTCAGGCACTGAAGTTTACTTTCTGTACAACAAGAATAGCTTTGACTCAGTAGGCAGGTTGTCCTTCAATCTTCAGGGGTTCCAATGGTGTGGATAGAGGTACCCCTTCAACCAAGGGACAATAGATTGTGGGTTTGAGACATGACATATGGAATGATGGAGAAACTCAGCAGTTTCTGGGTTCAAGCCAGTAAGTGACATTGTTGATGCATTGCAGAATTTTGTAAGGTCCAATATATCAGAGTGAGAGGTTTCTACAGCCTTGGTTGTCCCTGGTTTAAAGTCAGACTCGATCTCTGAGTTGATATTCTGGATTCTCAGTGTGTAGGAGAGCGAACTCCCTATTGCTCTGGGCTACCTGTTAAAGACACTGGTGAGTAGTTGATATGACACACTGTTGCACATGGTGTAACTGAAAGGCCATTAAGAAGTACTATTTAATCAGAAAGTTTACTTCTAGCTGCCTGTGCTCCTAGTAGAAAAACGTCTGTCTTGTTTGAATTAAGAAGGAGGAAACTACTCAGAATCCAGTGTCCTTTAAACATTCCTCAACTTTATTAAGCTTTATTACTTTGTAACTGGGATACAGTATAGTAACCTAGTAGTTGACAGTATATTATAAATGGAGCTTATAAATTCCCACATATTCTATAGTACATCACTCATTTTTGAGACAGTTGTGACCACACAGCATGTATGAGACAATTGTGATCATACTACACGTAGAATTAAACTTTCATCATTAACTGATCATTACAAAGTTATTAGCTTGTCATATTACCTTGCATATTTTTATACTGAAGACTCTGCATCATTACTCTTCTCTGTTAATCAGTGGCATTTCTAAGAAATCAGTCTTACTATATTAACATGAGTTAACTGACTTAGTAAGGTCTAATAAGATGAATGAATATATTTTAAATGTAAGTATTTTAAATTATTCAGTAAACATAACCTATTAACTAATCAGGGCTTTCTTATGAAAGAATAAACAGCACATACGCAAAACAGCATATACGCATAATTTTTAATCTTAATGAAATACTGTAGGAGAAGGGGGAAATACTCCTAGGAATTGAGGAATTGATACTCCTGATTATTGAGTTAATGAATATGAGTATTTTTGAATTTTTGCCTACTTTACCTGGAGGTAAGATAGTACGTACCCTTATTATTATTTCAGTTTTCAGTTTTCTGAAGTTTATGTTTATACAATGTGCATTTTGTGGTGACTATTTAGGGAATGTTATATACATTTCTCTGCACCATATTTACAAATCTTGCATCAAATGTTGCATTTTATGTTATGTTATGTTTATGTGGTTCCTTAGACTGCAAAAAACTCTTAAGGGATCATTTTGGGAGAGCTCTCCATCTTTAAATTCTGGCTTCCATAACCTCACAGTCTTTGTCAAGTAAGGAATATACACACTGTAAATTTGCCCATCATAAAGCATAGAGCAACAGAATAAAGGCATCTTCCATATCTGATATTTAAAAAACAAATTCTCAAAGTAAAAATATCAGAGTTGACTGCAGAACTGTAATCTCTTATAAGCAAGGCCAAGGTTTTCAAACTGGTTTCTCATCTACACTGTGGAGGGAGCAGCTCATAGAATATTTACACAAACAGGACCAGGGGTCTCAGGGAGGCTAGGGCCATGTGGTTGGTACAGCATTCAAAGGAAAATGAAGAAAGGCCCAGAGGATTCACACAGTGCTGAAGCATTGTCTCTGAAAAACAGGAACACTGCTGGGGAAGAAACACCTTGATTTAAAATTCAGTTACAAACTCAGCCAGTGCAAAGGCATCCAGCACCCACGAACAGAATGAGAAACAGAGGGGAGCTGGACAAACTCACAGCTCTAAAATTTCAATTACAGTCATTTACTCAGCATAAATCTGATGATGTGCCAGGTTTGGAATGCTGTAAAAGAGGATGGAGATAAGACATGTTGATGCTTTTACTGTATTTGATCTGGTGACTTTGTATAATGAAATCAATATAACTTGCATATAGCTGGAAAGTTTACTCATGCATAGCTTTGCATTTTATTTGTTTCCCGTCACTGCTCAGCCACCACAGTGGAGGGGGAATGTTATTGTAATATTTTTATATATATTGTGTTGCGTCTATTTAAAAACATACAATAATAATAATAATAATAATAATAATAATAATAATATATTAATAATAATTATTATTATATAATAATAATAATAATAGTGAATTGTAGTGTTTTTTGGTAGTGTACTGTCTGTCCATGCTTCATCCTGTGGCAAAACGATTCAAAACCTATAATATGACATCTAAAAATTCCAAAAATGATAACATGTTGATGATGGGCAATTATATCATAGCAGAGAAATATCTTTGCTTATACAATCCAGAATTAGATTATTCAATGCCAGAGACAAGCATATTAAATATTTTCTCAAATGCCAACAAAATACTGTTTCATTGTTTGCAAAAACTAAGGCTTACATAGTAGGTAAGTAGAGCACTAAGTGTAATTTCCCTATTTCCCCTTCACAACTAAAATCCAGGGCACAGCATTTTAAGAATAAATATAAACATTTGTTTCTAAGATTGATAAGAATCATTTTGGCTTTTTTTAGGAAATCCTCAAATTACAAGGCAAATTACAAAGAAATAATTACATTATTTCATTCATTGTCATCCTACACAAAGTATTGTAACAGCAAGGTTAATTCTTTTGTTTTTGCTATGCACTGAAGACATTTGGGTTTGAGATCAAAAGATGAATATGAGACGATCGATCATAATATCATCTTTCTTTTCCTGATATTTACATCTAGATGTGTTAAGCACTTTCTGCTTGAACCCACCCATTTTACAAGTGATAAAAAATATTGGAACATGTGGCGTGATTGACAAGTGTTTCTTGTTGCCCAGGTGCAACCCGTTAGATTAAACAATTAATAGCTCAGAATGTCTACTCTTGGTTTGTGCCCTGGGTTTTGCCATGAGAAGGCTGCATTTGTTGTTGAACAGGATAAACCAACATGAAGACCAGAGAGCTGTCTATGGAAGAAAAGCAAGTCATTTTGAAGCTGAGAAAAGAGGGAAAATTGATCAGATCAGAGCGATCACACAAGCATTGGGTATAGCAATACAGCAATTTAGAATTTCCTGAAAAAGAAAGAAACCACTGGTGTACTAAAACCAGATAAGGAATGGGTCAGCCAAGGAAAATAACAGCAGTTGATGAAACAAACATTGTGAAAGCTGTGAAGAAAAACACCAAAACAAGTCAGCAACATCACCACTGAGCTTGCATGGTTGCTTCTGGAAATCATGATGGTAACAGTAGAATGAATTCAGAAGTCTGCAGAAACCTTATGTTTTCCAGTGCACCCAGTTTAATTCAGAGAAACTTCATCGTGCAGCAAGGCAAGCAACCCAACACACTCTGCCAGCACAACAAAGGACTTCATCAGGGGAAAAAATTGGAAGTGAAAGAAAACCCCCCAAAACAAACAACTAAAAGAAGCTCACATAAAAATTGCGTGGTCTGCCACTAAAGGTGCCATGTTCTAAGTTGTTTAACACATTTAGTTTTTACACATCTAACACCTCATATTCATCTCTTGATCTCAAACACTGTATAGCAAAAACAAAAGAATTCAATGTGTATAGCAAAAAACAAAAGAATTGGTTTTGCTGTTTCTATATGTTTGGAGGGGACTGTATGGCACACAAAAACTGCAGGCCAATGTGGGTCAGATGAATAATTAGTTTGACTTTGCATCATGGGAGCTCCCACACCCTTTTGGCTTGGCATATTTTCTCACTGAATCTTCAGCCTGGAGCACTTGCTCATGACTGAGAGGCATAGGAGGTCATCAAACACACACAAACACACCAGGATCAGTGACACCAAAGAGCAACTTGATGCAGGACAGACAAGGCTCACCTCCGTTTTCTATACATGAGCTCTTTCAAGTTGGTGGTGTTATTTGTCTGATATTTTTGGGTAAGAGAAGATTTTAGCTTTGTGTCGCATTCAATAAAAGGAGTCATTTTCAATCAAGCTGGGATCTCTTCATTTTCTCTCCAATTTCTCATACTGTCTGGTGTGGAGCCAAGATGGTGGCGCGGCAGTAGCACGCAGCGGCCACTCCGGATACAAAATGGTGCTTTTTTCGTCCTTAGGCCGACTTAAGACACAACAATACAGCCACTCTGAAGGATGATCTGGTGGAGAAGCTACGCGATCTCGGCTTGCTGTGGGGACCAGGCCTCCAGCCCTCGGCGTCGCCTGATGCCGGTGGCCAGGGGAGGGGACATCGCAAGCGGTGCACGAGAAAGCAGAAGCGCAGCAAGAGGGCGGGGGTTCGTGCTAGGCTAAAAACAAACCCTAGCCACCCGGCTCTTCCGTCCATCCTGCTCTCCAATGTCTGCTCCCTGGACAATAAACTGGATTACATCCGACTCCAGCAAACTACACAGTGTGAGTTTAGAGACTGCTGCGTCTTTGTTTTCACGGAGACGTGGCTCAGCGACAGAGTTCCGGATTCAGCTAGCCGGGCTAGCCTCGTTTCGTGCCGACAGAAACACAGCTCTGTGCGGTAAGGCTCGCGGCGGCGGCTT
>CM075001.1:8338226-8350233 GCA_037576825.1 Pangasius krempfi
TCCCTCCATCTCGGACATTTACACCTCACGCTGCATCCGCAAAGCCACCAGCATTGTGGATGACCCCACACACCCCTCTCACACCCTCTTCACACTCCTGCCGTCTGGTAAACGGTACCGGAGCATTCGGGCCCTCACAACCAGACTGTACAATAGTTTCTTCCCTCATGCCATCAGACTCCTCAATACCCAGAATAAGCACTATGGACGCATTAAGGAGATGACTGGGAGACTAGCCATGGAGGCAGGCTTGGGCACGAAACAGCATTCAGTTGTGGGGACAATGCCGCCAATCGCACAGGCCACAAATGTAAACAAAGATGGCAGCACCCTTGTCACTTTAGCTCAGATTCCATAAAAATGCTGATGTATTTGGAGAAGGCAAGTTGGGAAGCTTTTCATACTCAATTTTAACTGGGTGCAATGGCCATGTTAGCCATGTGTCTCACAGAAGATGTGTTATCCTGTTTCTAATGCTGGATGCTAATAAGCGAAAGGATTACAGGGCTCTAGTGGGGGTGTTTGCCCTTGCAACATGCCCCCAGCCGTACAGAATGAATTGGCCCATGACCAATTTTTGCAGGCTCTCTCATCACCTGAGCTGCATGTGAAAGTACAGCTTACACAACCCCTGTCCCTACAAGAAGCACTCGAGAGTGCATCGGGGGCGGGGGGGAGGGGGATCACACAGGGAAGTGCCATACCCACAATCAGAGCTGTGGCAGAAGAGCCAATAAAACCAGAGAGGGTGACTGAACTGGGTGAGTTGGTGTGCAAAGCGTTTTTAAACATGGCATGCCATCCCAGACATGCTCACTGGGTGTTCTGGGGCTGTGGGAGCTGGTACATATCATCTGGGAGTGTCCAAAAATACCTAGGAATCAGTGAAATGGCCAGGGATCCACATAGATGGGGTACTGCGGACCCACAGATTCAGACCCCCACAAACTGCTCAGGGGAGAACTGACAGAGGGACAGTTGTGGTGGTGGGTTGGACATCTGTCTGGTATTTCCGCCATGTTCCAGTTGCCATGGAAGGGATGTCCTGAGTGGCTTAGTGGACTCAGGCTCTACTGTGACTTTAGTTCAGCCTGATGTGATTCCAAGACAGAATGTCTTAGAGCCTACAACAGTGCAGCAAGTTTTAATTTGATTTTTGTGGAGTTAGTTGACTTTTATTTTTGTGGAGGGGGTTGAACAGGGCACCACCAGGCTTGGGTAGCAGAGGTGCAAGATCCCAGGTGGCGAAGTGGTCAGCATGAGTCCCTATCAGCAATTGTTCCCAGTGCACCCTCTGGTTTGTAAATGCTATGCTCAAAAACCATGCAAGTACACACATGTCATACAGAGCATGTTGATATGGACATCCCCTCATCCGCAGCCAAACAACGCTGCCTTGGCCCCAGAGGAACCTAAACTCCTTGGCACAGGCTCCCATCACACTGCCAGGCCCTATGCCTCTAACGCCCCTGGAGCACACAACATACCTGGCCTGGACCTGGAAGAGCCAGGCCCATGCGCCCATGGCAACCCAGCTCCCCTTCCCCTGGCATGCCAGGAGGTCGCAAACATAGCGCTCTAGAAAATGCAGCAGGCGGGCATTGTGGAGCCCTCACACAGCCCATGGACCACCCCTGTCATTATGGTTCCCAAAAAAAATGGCCAGTGGAGATTTTGTGTGGACTACAGTAGGCTCAATGAGGTGACAAAGAAAGACCCTTACCCCTTAACTCGAATAGATGAAGCTTTAGACCAGGTGGAAGGATCAACCTGGTTCACCTCACTCGACCTCCAGTCCAGATACTGGCAGGTACCCCTCTCCCCCTCAGCTAAACCAAACACCGCCTTCTGCACCAACCATGGACACTGGCAGTTCAGGGTTCTTCCTTTTGTCCTCTGTAATGCCCCAGCTACATTCGAGTGGTTGATGGACAAGGTGCTGTCAGATATTGAGTTGTGTATCTGGATGATATCTTGGTCCATGGGCCCACCTTCAAAACTGCTCTCCAGTCTCTGAGGAACATCCCTGAATGTGTGGCTTTTGTGGGCCTAAAACCCCATCCAAAGACGTGCCAGTTTCGTTAGACAGAGGTATCCTTTCTGGGACACAAGTTAGGGGGTGAGGGCATCAGCACGTTGGACGATAAAGTGCAGGCAGTCAGGGATGGCCCACAACTACCGACCAACACCAGCTTAAAAGCTTTTAGGTCTGAACCCTTATTATAGAAGATTTTTGTGAGGCTTCTCATATCTGGCTACACCTCTTTTCAGTCTGTTGCAGAAGGACAAGGATTTTGTATGTACAGAGCAATGTCAGACAGCTTTCAATATGCTGTGAAAGGCCCTTGTGGAGGCCCCTGTGTTGTCCCCACTTGACACTGGCCTGCCGTTTATCGTGGACATTGATGCAAGTAACTTGGGGTTGGGAGGCTTATTGTCTCAATTGGGCCTGAAAGGAGAGGGAGTGGTGGCTTATTTCAGCAGGACACTGAATAAACATGAAAGCCAATACTGTGTCACCCATAAAGAACTCCTGTCTGTGCTGTTGTCCTTTCGCCATTTCAAATACTAGCTTTGTGATCACTCTGCCTTCTAGTGGCTCTTGTCCTTTAAAGAACCAGGGGGCAAAGTGGCACACTGGATTGAAGAGCTCCAATCCTACGACTTCATAGCGGTGCATAGAGTGAGTGAATGCCACTCCAATGCTGAAGCCCTCTGGCAGTGCCCCTGTAGTGTGAACAGGTGCTGCTACTGTGAACGCCAGGAGGTGCATGAAGTGAAACCACAGGCACAACTACAGGAGGATGCTGCTGTGAACTGAGCAGAGGTGGCTATTTGCCAGGAGCTTCAAGAGGTACAAACGATGGAGGGGAGGCAGCAACAGGAGGCTGACATTGCTCCATTGGGTGGAGGTATAACAGCGGTCATGTTGGGAGGAAGTGGCTGCACTCTCTACAGCAACTAAGGGACTGTGGGCCAAGTTTCATGCTCTCTAGCTGATTGATGGAGTGTTGCAGAGGGAGTGGAAAGAACCAGTGACAGGGGAGCTGAGGTGCAGTTCATCGTCCCTAAAGCCCTGAGAGACACAATGTTAAGGGCAGTGCATGGGGCATCTGGACACTTTGGGGTCACAGCGACCTTCTGCCACCTCCACCAGGGATTATACAGGGGACAGTTCCAGAGGGATGTGAAGTATTTCTGCCACAAGGGAAACAGGTACATTCTGACAGCCATGGACAGTTTCACAAAGTGGCCAGTGGCCCTGATTGATGGCCTGGTGGAGAGATTCAACAGGACCCTGGAAGAACAGCTTGCCATTGTCAACTCAAAACACCAATGTGACTGGGATTCCAATTTGCCCCTGGTGCTCATAGTGTGGGGCTCTGCAGTGCAGGAATCCATGTCCTGCACCCCAGCCCAGTCCTGATGTTGGGGAGAGAGATCAGCACCCTGCAATGGGCCCCTGTAGGGTTTTTAGAATGGTTAGGTGAAGTTGTATACAGGGTTAGACAAAGTTGTGCACAGGGAGAGATTGGCCTCCTACCTTGGTGATGCCACACCCTAGTCTCAACATAGCCCCCCACCCACATTCCCAGCAGGGCCCCCACCCACATTCCCAGCAGGGCCCCCTCCCCCTCCCCCTTCTTCACTAGGACCTGGCTACAAATATACACCCACACCAGTGGTGCCCCAAACAGCTCCTGGAGACAGTGCAGACCTTCAGCTTGTTCTGCGATGTGAAGTCAGGAGAGGAAACGAGGTAAGTGTGCAGGTTTGTTGTTGTTTGTTGTAGTTTGTTGTAGTTTTTCGTTGTTGTGTTGTTGTTCTAAGCTGGCATGGCTGCAGTCAACAGTAGCCTGGTTCAATAAAGCATTTATGTGAGAAACTCTCATCTGTGTCACTCTGGGAAATACGTTACAATATTATACAGAAATTTTGAAGTAGAATCCTAAGTATTACATGTTCAGCTCTAAATATTAATAATCTGTCACAAGATTCTATCTACAGTCAATGGTATGAACATGGTGTAGTTCCTGAAGTAACCTGGAACAAAATTTTGGAAAAACACTGTAAATTAAACTAAGGATTAACCATATTTGCTCATGATGAATTGTTTTGACTCACCACAATTCTGCCTTTGCCATGGAGCAGATACTCCTGAAAAGTTTCTTTAGGATTGTCTTGCAGTGCATAATAGATTATGTAGACTGCGCAGCTCCATGCAAGGCTCAGAACATTAATTCACCAATTAAATTAGTTTCTTTGAGTAAATGTAGTGACTTTATCATGGGAAATACATCCAGCTAAAAGCAATAATGTTGGCAAATGTGAATGCTCATAAGAAGTAAGTGGAACTAAGAGCAAGAAAACAATATGTCTTACTCCAAGAAGAGTAAAGAAACATTTGGGGCATTTGTCATTTTTGTAATGGCTGAATGAAATTAAAAACAGAAATAAAAGACTGAAAAAATAAGCAACTAATTTATTTCTTGAAAATTCTGGCCCATGGACTAAACTAACAAAAATATCAAATGTCAAGGATATTTCTGAACAAGAAGGGAATTAATCCAAATTTCCCCAATGAGCCATCATCTAGCTATTTTGGAAGGAATATGCTGCTGTCAACAATACTGAAAACCGTCTCTAGGTTATGCATGTAACCATGGTTCCCAGAGGGAACGAGACGCTGCGTCGAAACACTCAGTGTGACCACGCTCTGAATCACATGTGGAATCAGTCCAATGGATGGGCGAGACGTCACGGGCGGGGTGACATAGGGACCAGGAAGATTAAGAGTATGTGCGGTGGATACAGTGGCAGCTTCTGAGAAATGAAGCAAGCGCTCACAGGGATGCCAGAAGTATGGCACTGAGACGCAGCGTCTCGTTCCCTTGGGGAATCATGGTTACATGCGTAACCTAGAGACATTCCCCTTCAGGAACTCGAGCTGTGTCGAAACGCTATGGGAACGAGTACGCCCACACCGCCAGACTTACAAATCCCTGCCCAGTGTGGAAGAGCACAGCTAGGGCAAGAGAACAGAAGAGCCTGGAGTGGCTCACACATCGAGGCCATAGAACTTGACTCACATACAGTTAAGCATCTGCTGGTCGGGCTCCCGAAAGGGAGGAGGACAGAAGGCCTGGAGTATGACAGGTCATGGCATAGAGGAGGGGACTTTAGGAACATCAGCCTCAGCGCACCGTGGAGGAAACTAGGGGGTGTCTGCCCACAGACCAACCCTGCGGAGAATCGGGCCTGCAGGAACTCCAGCACTGTACCAACAGTTAACTGGGTCGAGCTGGTGGTCTCCGCACCAAGAAGTGAAATGTTTCCACTTCAAGGCATACAGTTTCCTCGCTGAAGTAGGTCTGGATTAGAGAATGGTCCCAACAACCTCGGTTGAGAGACCGGAAGCTACAAGTTGTGCCCCCTTAGAGGCCACACCCACAGCTTCCACCACTCCGGGCGGAGAATGGGAGGGACCCTCCTGTGAGAGGAGATCCCTCCTGACGGGAATCTCCCATGGAGAGCCGTTGAGAAGGGAAATCAGGATGTCTGCTCCCATATTGAGATGTCCAGGGATGTAAACTGCTCTCAGTGAGAGGAGTTTCCCCTGGGACCACACAAGGATCTGATGCGCCAGCCTGAAAAGGGGGCGCGAACTCAGACCTCCCTGGTGGTTGATGTAAGAGACCACCGCTCTGTTTTCAGTGCGCACAAACACATGGCAATCTCTTAGGTCCAAGAGAAAGTGTCTCAATGCTAGAAACATGGCCATCATCATCGTTGATGTGCCACGTGAGATGGCGGCCGCTCCACAGACCGCGGGCTGAGCGGCCACTCATGACCGCTTCCCAACCAGTGAGAGATGGGTCCGTCGCTAGTGTTACACGGCGACAAGGAGCTCCCAGCACCGGGCCCTGAGTCAACAACCAAGGTTTCCTCCACATGTCTAAGGCACGTAGGCATTGCTGCATGACCTTGATCATGCGAAGCGGGTTTCTCCTCGGGGAGAAACCCTTGGTCTTGAGCCACCACTGTAGGGGTCTCACATACAGCAGGCCAAAAGGTATCACGTTGGACACAGCTGCCATCAGACCCAGCAGTTCCTGGAACTGCTTTACAGTGAGTGACCAGCCTTCTCTCACTCTCGTGACTGCTGTGAGGATCAACTCGAGCCAAGCAGGAGACAGACGTGCCTGCATCATGGTCGAATCCCACACCATGCCCAGATAAGTGGTTCTCTGTACTAGAGAAAGCACACTTTTCTTGGCGTTTAGTTTTAACCCCAGCTCTTTCAACCGCCCGCACCGATTGAGCTAATATCAACCAATCGTTGATATAATTCAGTATGCAGATCAGCATCCACACACTTCGTGAAAGTGCGAGGTGAGAGTGCCAGGCCGAATGGAAGAACTCGATATTGGTAAGCTTCAGCCCAGAAAGCAAACCTCAGGAACTTCCTGTGTTGGGGAAGGATGGAAATATGGAAGTATGTGTCTTTTAGATTGATCGTGACAAACCAGTCCTCGGAGCTGATCTGAGACACAACTTGTTTGATTGTGAGCATCCTGAACTTCAGTCACATGACTGAGGGAATCAGTCTGTCGAGACTCACCTCTGGCATAATGAGAGCGGCTAGCTCAGTGCTCTGATGTGGCGGACCGGCAGGGGACAGCCGAACTAGCGTAGTGAGCCTCCCAGTACCGCTACGTTCCCGGGCAGAAACTGAGAGAAGCGCTTACCGGAGACTGCTGCGCCCTGAAGCACCATGGGTGGCAGGGTTGGCAGATTGATCTCCTGAGGGCAATGAGGAGAGATGGGCACCATATGATTAGGTGTATACCTTTCTTCCCCAGAGGGGCCTCAAAAGTCCTCCCCCATGACCTCGACACCTCGGTGTGGAGGTCGGGGAAGACAGGGAGGCCATGGAAGTGGTGGCATACTCCAAGGAAAGCGTTCATCAAGCTTGCTTTTCTGGGGTTCAGCCCGTTTCTCGGCAGGCCAGTCAATGTTTAGCTTGGCCACAGCACGAGTAACCACCTCCAACAGCTCCTCATACTGGGGAGATTGGGGGGGCGAATCCTCATCGGTGCCCCCCATGTCAACCTCCTCAGAGGAAGACAGGTGGAGCACTGAGCCCTCTCCCTGGGGGGGAGAAACCGCAGCACGGGCTTCCGATCCCAGAGAGCGGGCAGTGGATCTGGCGGGTGAGGCAGAAGAAAGGGACTCGTCCGTCTCCATTCCCTCCACCAATCCATTTGCAAACCCCACGAGTGTAACCGCCACTCTGCCTCAGCAGAAGCGGGGCCAGCACCACGAGGAACGCTGGTGAAGGCTCCATCCTCAAAGAGAGCCTTCCGGGAGCAAAGCGCATGCAGCGGCAAAACGCTCGCAATGCGGGCAGCCGGCTCCCTCGGGCTCTGCGTGCTTTGCTCCCAAGCAGACAATGCACAGGCTGTGTGTATCCCCACTTGTAATATAGCGTGGGCAGGGAGGAACACACATCCTAAAACGCTGCCCAGTCTCGCCCTCATGTTTTGTCTTTATAATAGCTTTTGGCATAATGCTTTGAGAGACAAACAATACAAAATCAGACTGGCACACACAGAGTGCTTGCTGAATGACAGAAAGCTGCCGCTGTATCCACCGCACGTACTCTTAAGCTTCCTGGTCACTACGTCACCCCGCCTGTGACGTCTCGCCCATCCATTGGACTGATTACACATGTGATTCAGAGCGTGGTCACGCTGAGGGCGTTCCCATATCGTTTCAACACAGCTCGAGTTCCTGAAGGGGAACTCCATATTTCTTGTTAAACTGGACAAGAGAAAGTGTGCAAGTGTTTGAAGGCACATAAAAAAGCATAATGAGACATGGGGTTGAGGCCAGGGTTCTGTGCAGGCCACTTGGATTCTTCCACTCCAACCTGGGCAAACTATGTCTTCATGGACCTTGCTTTGTGCACACAGGCATTATCATCCTTGAACATGCTTGGGCTTCTTAGCTCTGGTGAAGATAAACTGTAATGCTACATAATACAAAGACAATCTAGACCATTGTATGCTTCCAACTTGTGGCAACAGTTTGGCGAAGATGTCCACATACTTTTGGCCATATAGTGTATGTGAACACTTCACCTGTACTTCATCTGAACACCAAACAACAAAACCACATTCCTCCAAAAATCTGGGGTCTTTGTAAACTGTGGGTGAGTTCGTTACTGGAGAGAACAGAGTTTAGTGCTTATATAACCACAAAGGGAAGGATGCTGTGGCAGCAGGGGTGTCAGCTGTTGACAGAGAGGAGGTTGGTTGAACAGGCAGGAAACGAGTGTTGAATCTTACCTGTGTGTAATCTTGGTGAGGTTACTTAAATGTTGGTTGTTTGTTTTTTAGAGAGTCTGCTTTGAACTGGTGAGAGCTGGGCTGAACTCTGTGTGTTTGTTTGTGCATGTGTGTCTTGTATATGTTTATGTTTGTGCTTGTGTATGTTTGTGCATTTGTGTCTTATTGAACAAAAAACACTGAAAAGTGCTCACAGAGAAAGATTTTAAATAAAAGAAGCACAAAGCTTGGTAAAAAGTTCTCCTGCCCACCCATACTTGCTAGGGTTCTACAAATGCACAGCAAATATTTTATCACTTTGAAATTTAACATACAAGTTTGTGTTAATACCACCTCTCCCATTAGATCATAATGCATTTCTTTCTAGAGTGCATAGATCAATATTCATTGCACACACATTTTTATTTCCTTTAACGGGCCTAAATCGTTTTTTTTTTTTAAATATCTGAACAAAATACATTTATTTCTAGAAAACATAGATCAATGTGCATGGTGCATGCATTTGTTTTCTTTTACATGGATTAAATTTTGTAGTGCAAAGTCCCTCAGAACCCACCTCTTCCCTTATATTTTCCTTGGTGTATCGCACCTACCAGCCCTATTATATTTCACTGAGCTCAAAGCTTCCAAAGCAACTAGGCACTATTATGGCAATTGTATGTGAAACACTTCCAGGTCACCTCCAAGGTGGTTTTTCATTTTCTTGATTCAGACCTCTCAAGCGGAGACAAACCAGGCCCAAGCCAGGGAAGAGCAATCTGCTAAGCAAGAGATCAGTGGTTTTTAATGAACTATACTGAATCCAGGGTGATGCAGGATGGCTTAGATTGTTCAGTGTGGGGGAGGTCATTTTTTTACGCTGATGTGGTGTCTATCTCTCCAAAGCCGCAATTTGCAAACACATTAGTATGGGTAGAGCTGGCCCCTGCCACTCTCCATCACAGGGACTGATTAATATTCCCTAACTTGCAGCCTCATGCAAACACAAAAAGGAAAACTGGCAGACAAACTGGACTTCCATTTGATGAAGTCTAGGATCCTCTGAGTGTAACATGACATTCAACTCATATGGATATTTCAGTGATAAAACAAGAGGGCATTAGCTCATCCTGGGCTTTGAACTAGATCAGGGGTCATCATTTTTATTTGACATGGCCAAATTTATGCACAGCAAATATATTCAGTGGGAGATTATTACATTACATTGATTGAAATTTTTAATTTTAAAAACAGTATTAGACCTGCATTTCTTTCTGTGTGCTCTACCTTGGGTATAACATTATTGTATATTACTGCACTACATGTAGTGTACACCATTTCAGTTAGAGAAAAATGTAATGTGATAGAGTGCACCTTTATATATTTACTCAAGCAAGACTAAAAACCTCCCAACAATATTCAAAAAGCCACAGCTGTTTGATACATTTTACACTAAACCTGGGATTGTGATGGTTGCCTTGTTTATAATTGAAGTGCAGAACTAGAGATGAGCACATTTCTCCAAACTGTTTTTTTTATTCTGAAACTCTGCCTAACAGCACACTATTTTTTTCAGTTTAATAGCCAACAATATCATTTTGACAGTTACTGTGTTTACATCTTCTTTCTGCATTACAGTCCTACTCTGAAAAGAATACCTGTGTGCACACATAAATGCACACACACACACACACACACACACACACACACATTTCCAGCATGATAGAGTACTGGCCATATGTAGTTATACTTTTCAGTAGGTCTTAAGTAAGGCAGTATTCGATACATTACCCTTTTTAATATATTCTACATCATTTTAATGTGTTGGAAGATGAGTTGGGGCATGAGAAAACTTGCTTGTGGGCAGCCATTTGATGATCCTAGGTTGACTAGATACTCAGGTAGAAATAGGAAATAATCTCAAATGCCTTACAAGATACAAGATCACCTGTTGTATGATGCTCACAAATCAGCTTTAGCTCTCAACTTTATGGTAAAATTGAGTCCCTGAAACTGTTTAAAATGAATTTTAAATCACTTGTTTTTAATCTTGCTGTGGCCTTTTGACTACAAGCAGTCTGAAAATAATCAAATAGGCATACATGTGTTATAACAAAGTTATTCAAGAAATGCTACTAGACCTATTAGGTGTCTGGGTGAAAATTACACAGCTCTCCAAATTTCTGGCTCTCCAAATGGTTCTGTTGAAGCCTTCATCTAAAGAAAAAAAACCTAAAACTCATCAGGACATATTCTTCACTGCACTGTACAAATGGGTTTTAAATGATAGCCTAAACATAATAATCAGCTTTGAAATTCTCACTGGTTAAGATTTAGTCAAAGATATTTCAATTGAAATCTGTGATTATTTCTTAGGCCATTGTTGTATTCATGTGATGTGATCACTTCAGTTTTCAATTATTTATTGTATCCTTCTCAGCCTTCCCTTGCTTAGAGTGAGTTCCCTTGACTCTACATACTGTCTCTATAAGCTTAAAAATGTTTAGCACAACTGTACATTCTTTATCCTCAGCATAGCTTATGTGAATGACATTTATTGTTTTTGCCCTTTATTTACTATTCCTGGTTATTTAAAATGGATAAATCTACAGGAGGACAGCTTTCATGATGCTATTTATTTATTTATTTATTTATTTATTTACCCAGCTGTTTGGTAACCCCAAAAATGTTCAAATTTATTGTAAATTTAATTAAGTCTAATGGGATTATGGTGATGGATAATTGTTATAGAAAAACATGACACATAAATCAAATCACTCTAAATTCTATAAACTAAATCTAATCTAATCTGTCACACCACTTCAGGAGTTGGTCTGAGACACAGATGGTGTAAATGTGCAAATATGTTTGTCTCTCCAAACTCTTCCTAATACATTATGTCATAAAATATCTGGTCCATAACTTCTATCCCCACCACACAGATATCATTACACTCTACATAAGAACCAAAAATTGTTTACTGAGATTTGGACAGATACTGTGGTAGCATTTGCTATTGCTACAGCCAATATTTTGAACAGTCTACCTGGCTATCTTCTTCTGTTGACTGATTACTGCTAAAACTGGTCCCCTCCTCTCAGTTAAATTATAAAATATGATGCATAAATAATGCAGCAACTCCCTTTTGTATAGAACTGGAAATGGAAAACAAAAAAAGGAATTGGGATGTCAGGTTTTATTTCAATCCGGATAACTGGATATGCATGTAGCATGTGGTTATAATTGCAGGTGGATGCAATACTTGCACAAGCACCATTAAAAACATCTTTCTCAACCAAATGTTTAAATGAAAAAGAACACAATGTACAAAAATAGTTTAACAGCTGTAAAGCTGAAGTAACCTTTAAATTGAACCCCTTCTGTGAACTTCTCACCTGTGCCAAAAAACAAAACACTTCCTGGCATTTCCACCCTAGCCTGTTTGAATTCCCACATTCTCTGTTATATGGTCTTTTTTTCCTGTTCTTGTTTATATCTCATTACTAATTTCACCCCATTTGACTGCTGCTGAACAAGAAACATGGACTAAGTTGACGTATATTATGTTTAATAATTACAGTCAGGTCCGGAAGTATTTGAACAATGACAGAGTTTTTGTGATTTTGCCTTTATACACCACCACAATGGATCTGAAATAAAACAATCAAGATGTGATT
>CM075001.1:8374760-8387694 GCA_037576825.1 Pangasius krempfi
ACCTGCCCCTGTACCTAAGAAAAAACTATTCACAAAAGGCTTGACTAAACAAATATGTTTTCAGCCTAGACTTAAACCTCAAAGGAAAGTACAATGTAATTTGCCAACTCTTTATTAGTTGATCAAATAAGGTTCTGTTTAACAATAATCATGGTCCTGTAGATATGCTGAAAGAGTCACAGGACCAGACAGTTGTGTATGTAAGCTGACGCAGATGCGGTTGCCCCATGTCATCCTTTCCTCCTTGCACAGCAGTGAATCATCTTCCTCTTCATTCACACTGCATATAGTCTTCCTTTTCCAAGATGCTATTTGTGAATGAATAGAGGTTCTGGAAGTTGCAAAAAGTATCACATACCTTGTGTGTTCTGTCTATCTACTATCTGCTGGTGACATATAATGGAAGCAACACCAAAGTGGTTTGAATGATATTAGCCCAAATGGAGATCAGTCTAGGGGGTCTTTCACTCTGTGTAATCACCTGACAAGACTGTCACTGATAGGGTGCATTAATCTACAGTGCTGGGCTTGTTGCACCAAGCCCACAGCATCGATTTATACCATTCTGTGTGCACTTGGTTTCACAAAAATCCAAAATAATCCTCTTTAAAACATATGTTAACCTCAAATAAGATGATCCGGATGCCAAAAATAATTTTTGATTGATCTTTGAAAGACAGGATGGCTTAGCCCTGCTAGCCCATTGGTACGAGCCACCCCTGCTTGTCGCATAGTATTAGATGATCCCAATAAGGTCTTGTGTATAATAGTCTGTGTGATAACGTGTTCTTCATGTCAGATTTTATGATGGAGATCTTCTAATGATAAAAAGAGGAAGAAAAAATTACTGCTCCCCTCATCAATCAGTGTGATGAAATTGGGCTCAAATAAACAGAACCATTGTTGAAAGTGAACCTGAGGTACTAAGAATATTTTTCTGTCCATTATATGCTGTACTTTAAAAACCTAAAAAAAAAAAGGTTTGTTGTACTATGATGTTTATGCTCATTTTACACCAACATGTAGAAACAAAAAAACCCCACATCCATAGTGGTTGTTCACTGACGTACTGTTGCAATGTAATGTTTTTAGGTGAATGGTTTTGTCATTACAGCTACGTAGCACTTCGTTACAGACAAAATGAACAGAGCAAATGAAACATATGCTGACTTTGTAAACTGTGGTTAGAATGACATCATTTTTGACATACAAAGTAGAAAAAAAATGGATGCATACATGTTTGTCTTTTGTTAGCAACAAGTTAGCCAGCTAACTGTGATGAGTGATGTATATTTTCCTCCGCAAAACAGTGAACTGTATAGTCAGTGTTTTAGATTTAACAAAGTCTGTCTGTATGATGATTGCTCTAAAGGAGTTGCCAAAACACTGCTGAGACTAAACTTTATAGGATATAAATTCTTCATGGATGAATTCTTTCACAGATATCAGGATAACATTAACTGATGCTAGCATTAAAGATGCTAGATATGTCTTTTGTATGTTTTATTTAATATTTAATATTTCAGTTCGTTTCCAGTTATAGTTTTACAAAATGATAAAACTGTGGATAGGTGAAAAACATTAGTATTTTTTTAATAAAATTGACAGCATCCTTTTGCTAACATTACCTAGCTGTATTTCTGGTTAATGCGTGTTTTTGTTTGAGGTTGAGGTGAAACAAAAAGCCAGACAAATCTGAGGTTAAACACTTTCATATTAACTTTGTTTAGATAGCAAACCATTTCTACTCACTGAGGTGGCAGTTTGTTTCCTCCTAAACTCAAGGAGTCTTCTGATAAACAGTGTTTGATTCCATTTCCTTTTCTTTCACTGCATTGTTGTTTTAGGGAAGTAAAATGACCCTGAGAAAGCCACTTTTGGCAGCAAAAACTCTGAAGTGTGAAAACGGCACACTGCCACTAGCATATTTGTAGCTGTTCCATGTGTTTGGTGGCTTTTAGATAAGTGTTGTAGCAGCAATCACACTGAGATTTTAATTAAAAAAAAAATTCCTGATACTTCCAGAACTTTGTAGCTGGCGGTCTTTGGTCAGAATGTGTTCTAAGACCCCCAATCTCAACTTACAAATAAAGAATTCTTTTATAATGTACAATTTTTGTCTGTGGCAGCAAAATCGGGCCTTACACTGTACAGTGTAAACTCAGATACTAAATAAATAAATAAATAAATAAATAAAAATATTCTTTCAGGTTGCTTCAGCTACTGTGCAAACACTTCATCACTAAATAATCAGATAGGCTTGGGTTTTTTCCCTAAGATATTTATCAACATGGTGATTGGCTCTTTTTTTAATTGAGAGACAGTATTTACTTAATACAGGCACCATGGCTAAGAGTTAAGCGCTGCCCCTTCCTACAGAGTGTCTGAAAAGTCAGGAACCAATGGGAATATGTTGAGCAAATATGCCGTATATGTTTAACAAAACCACAAAAACATGATACAGCAGCTGAGAACATACATACAGTGTAGGGTGAACATATAGAGCATATGTTGTAATATGATTAAGTAGTAAATTAAGTAAGGAATTACTTAAATTACAATTAAGTATATGTAGTTTTACCCTGATTGGTTCCTGACTTTTCGGTCACCCTGTATTTCAAGCATTGTCCCATCTATACCCTATACAGTCTCTGGTATCATTCACTGCTCGGTTTCCAGTGTTGCTAAACTCAATCTTTAAAATAAACCTATCTTGTTTGACCCCGTTTTATCGCTGACCTTTCAAACAGCAACCAGTGATATCAGCAGCTGTATGCGACGCTCCAGGAAGCGACTCATTTTGCGCAGACAGGTGGAGCAGTATTTCTTTAAAAGTTCTCCTCGTGTGCTACTCCCTGGTCAAAACATCAAACTCATGAGGAAGACATAAGACCAAAGACTTGAAGCATAGCCTAAACCGTGTTTAACAAAAAAAAAAAAAAGAAAAAGATATTGTCCACTTGAACAGTCATGTTTTTCTTCGGTCCAAATATCATCCTCAGCATTGCTATTCAGATACAGTTTGTAGTCCATTGTCGCAGAAACACCCCGTAGAGCTAAGTGCAGTTTGACGGACGCCTCCACGGTTTGATTGTAAACGGTAAGGTGTGCTAGCAAAGCCAGACAATGTATATAAAAAATGAGGGGGTGAAAGTGGTAAGAGACAGAGCGCGAGAGGAGCAAGCGCGCGCATCTTCTCAGCGGCAGTGACGTGCTACTGCAGCTCGCGCACTGAGTACGCGTCTCTCTGTCTCTCTCTCTCTGTCTCTCTTTCAATCCAGCGAGCGTCCGCACCATCCGGAAACGATTCCGCTCTTTTACCGTGCCACTATCTTAAGAGGCAACCGAGAGTCGACATACCTTGACGTTTTGTTTGTAGATTGTTTTTTTTTTTTTTGAGGGGATCTCATATTAGTGTTGCGACAAGCGCGTAGGTCTTACTCTCGCTTTGGCTCCGTTTTAGGTGGAAAAAAATGGAAGGCGGGAGATGAGCCACGTCCGAGCAGAACGCGTTTTTGCCCGCTAATCCATCTTGTTGCACCTGACTCGTGTCGTGGGCAATGGAAAATCTCGATCGGCAAAACAGCATCGCATTTTGTCGTTTCTGAAGAATGTCTTCAAGTATGTGGGAAAAATAGCCATAGCTTCTGGAGTGTAAGGTAAATTATTATTATTATTATTATTATTATTATTATTATTATTATAAGTGTTGAAGATGATATAATTGTATGTCAGTGATGAAGTGAGTTGCGTTGGCACGTCATTGTCTCCGCGTTTGATTAATTGAGCACAACTACGCCAATTTTTTTTCGAGGACTCCCACGATGGACGACATTTGACGGGAAGTTAGGAGCGCAATATTCGGCTTTTTCGGCTGACTAAAACGAGAAAATTAAGCTTTGGCGACTACTGTGTAACACGCATATCGACACGAGCGTACATTGTTAAATCAGTTCATTTTTAATAGAAAACTGTTGAAGCAGCTGATGTTTCTCTATGCAAAAGCCTGTAGACGGTCTGCTTTGCACTATCGCAAGATAACTGCCGCATTCAAGTCGGCTAAAGCAGTGAGACAGCTTAAACGTCGTGCGTAAGCACTCGACTGCTCCATTCTGGGGAATCTCGTGGCGTTCACATGAAGTGTATGAACGGTAACACACAACAGCACAGTACACTGCACACAACTGCAGTGGCTGCAGGATTAATGCAACCAAGACACTGAATAGCATCTCTCTCTCTCTCTCTCTCTCTCTCTCTCTCTCAGATTTCTATAATACCCGATAATACGCATTTCCGATGCGTAAAATGCATCCAATGCAGCCAGTTCATATAAGTTTAGTGTTCAGCAGTAACGCGTCCAGTTGCGTTGTTAAAGTCTGCTGCATGTTAATCTACTCACGGTTCAGTAATTCACGACGAGCCTATACCATTGGTCGCTATTTCTCTCGTTGGCTGCCTTTTTGGATTTTCCTACAGCACCACTGCAGTGACTTGCCATGCATTTTTATTTTCCATGGACATTGAACCGAATTGAGCCCTTAGTGGCTTCGCTGTTCATATAGAGCAAAGTTAGGCAGCTGTATTTAAGTATTTACAATGTAACTCACCAATTTCATGCTTAGACTTGCCAGTGTCTTTATCTACCCAAGCAACTATTCGAAGCCTTCTTACGTTGCAGATAATCAGTTAGTGTACGTCTCTCTCCAAGGCTTTTAATAAGATTCGACCTTATACGAGGACACTGTAGATGCTGCGTTGTTTATACAGGTTACACAGCTGCTGGTGTTTAAACAGTCCTCTAAAACACCTTTCTATAGACAGGATTCATATCAGATATTAATGTAATGATAATTTTTTATCTTCACGGGTGTGCATGTGCCAAAAAGTGAGTCTGAATTTACTGGGAACCACAAGGTGGCAATGTTTATCCAAAATGTGTTTCATCTCAGCAAAAGAATAAAGAATATTTTTATGCAATATAATAGCAAATAGGAAATGGCTATACACATAATACTAATAATCCTAGCCAGTAACCTAGTTCACTGGTTCATTTGTGAAAGTTAATTGTAAGCTTCAGTTGACTGTGGAGGACATTTTGTTGGCATGGTTGGAGTCCGGTGGTCACTGCAGATGAATGCAAAGCTATTGTGACTGATCACCTTTATCCTGCGATGAAATATTTCTATCCTGATGGGAGTGGTCTCTTTCAGAATGGCAGAGTCCCCGGTCACAGGGCATGGGGCCTTCTGAATAGTCTGATGAGTATAAACATTGATATAATTTATAGGCTATAGCTTATGAACAAATTTAGCTGAACACTTGTGGGAGATTTTGGACCGATATGTTAGTGCTCTCTCCAACATCATCAAAACATCAGTTGAGGAAATATCTTTTGGGATAATGGTGTTCATCCCTAAAATACAAGTATTTGTAGAATCTCACCTAGAAGCGGTTCTGGCCCAACACCATACTATGACACTTTATGTTGATTTTTCCTTTAATTTGCCACCTCTCTCTCTCTCTCTCTCTATATATATATATATATATATATTTATGTATAAAATGTAGACGGATGCCAAAGGTCAATAAATTGTTCTGACAATGAATACTTATTTAAATCTTCTCTTTCTTTTTTAGGCCAAATGACATAGGATGAAGGCTGTTCGTAATTTGTTGATTTATATATTTTCCACCTATCTATTGGTTATGTTCGGATATACCAGTGCCCAAGATTTCTGGTGTTCCACACTGGTTAAGGGAGTTATTTATGGATCTTACTCTGTGAATGAAATGTTCCCGAAGAACTTCACAAACTGCACGTGGACATTGGAAAACCCTGATCCTACCAAATACAGCATCTACCTGAAACTCTACACACGCGAGATAAGTTGCTCCGAGTTCTCCCTTTTGGTTTACCAGTTTGACCACTTCTCTCATGAGAAGATCAACGAACTCTTAAAGATCAACGAATCCATTGTGTACCTGTGTGACGCAAAGAATATTTATGTTTTTTTGCATTATGACAAGAATTTTGTCCAGATACGACGGGTCTTCCCCTATGACTACAACGGACTGGTTGCAAAGAAAAAGGAGGAAGATGAGAAGTCAGTGGTGGAGTTTGTGGTTTTAAACAAGGCAAGCCCGAGCCAGTTTGGATGTCAGGTCTTATGCATGTGGTTGGAAAATTGTTTGAAGGGAGAGAAAGGGTCAGTGGAGTCATGTGGAATAGTGTACTCCAAATGCACTTGCCCTCAGCATTTGGGTGATGGGGAATCTGAGAGTGTCTTAATGCTCAGCAATGTGGTGCTACCTTTAAATCCACGAACTGAAGGGTGTCTAACAGCGCAGCTGCGCACACCGCATGCGTGCAATCTGAGTGCAGAGGTCAAACGGCCATCCAAGGAGGGTGAGTATGGCACATGCCCACTCTTGGGGTAGCACTTTACACATGCTTTGAACAGTGTTTGTGATAATTATCTATATGGTTGGTGATACGCCTGTTACCCTTCCACCCTTCCCAAAAGTAAAACTGCAGCCATTAAAGATAATGACTTAAAACCACAGCACATTGTTTTATTTATTGTCCTAAATAAAATAAAGCCAATCACTTTTTGTTTGTCATGTAATGAATGCCTGGACAGCTGAACATATTCATAGGTTATACCGTATCAGCAGTATTTTATTGTGTGATATGATGGGATGTGTGCCAAGTGCTGCATGGACTCCATTTTGACTGTAGGTCATACAGTTGCTTAATATGGAAGCTAATGGGGAAGTACATATTAAAGTGTATTTAAACAAATTCTAAACATGGTTACATTTGATGGTGATTTACACATATTATGTATGTTCAAGTCATTAAGAGCATATTTTCAGCTTTGTAGATATTGTCAGGCGCTTTCACATTTTTATCTTTGTACATTGCAACAGACAATTTTTAGATCACCTAATATGATAATAATGTGTGTTTTTGCTTTTGGTCATGATAGGGTTATGAGAAAGAATTCTGGAGTTATGAAAAAGAATTCACAAACACCCACTACCTATACATGCAATTGCAAATTTCTGCATTTGAAGGAACAACCTCCGATAATGCCTCTAACTAGAAGGACAGAATCACACAAATAAATGTCTTTGGTAATGGATGGTGGTTCATACCACTGATAGCTCAGCTTTGACCAAAATGTGAAAGCTCATCTGTGGGACAGCTAGATGTGATTGAATATTAGCACACGCAATTCATACCAACACAGAGATTCAAGAATAATAAATTACTTGTTAAAGAGAGAGAGAGAGAGAAAGAGGAGTACTCTGTGTTGGGGGAACCCTCTTGTGGTATTCTGTATCCACAAGTTGAAAGTAATAGCCCTTTAGGGAACAAGTGCTAGTCTTTCTGTTCAAATATAACACTGTGCTTTAGAAATATCCAAGTTCAAATGAGTATGCTCTTCTTTTTTTGTCTTACCCTTTTTTTTTTTTTTGTCAAAATTTTACCTTTTGTTGCTGTCTTACCTAGTACACACCAGTTTCAGTTGTATGAAGCTGTTGATTGCCTTTTTACAAATAGCAGATTTCATGCCAAATATGACTAAATATAGGCAATTAAGGGTCAGTTATTGCAATTGCAAGCCAAAAGTATCTCAACTGTAAGCTGATTTAAGGCTTGTATAGCATTTCAATTTTAGGCCAGAATTGTCCCAACTCTAAGTTCTTAGCAATATCATGTGTAAGACACAGTCTCATCAAGGTTAAATGGTGGTGGTGTTTTGGCAGCCAGCTTTGGATGAGTTCATCACCGTCATTCTGTGGTGGTATGTGGGCCAGATACCAGTGGTAAGTGACGGACAGCACTGAGCCATCACTCATTTGCTGTCTGTGTCTTATTTGTATGCTTGTAGCTAGATCATATCTTAAATATGCTAAATCCAATCAGGAATTTTGCCTGGAAAATATACTTGCATAAAGACATACTTTCTGGACATTTGTTCAGTGTGGTCATAAAAATCAGTCAATATTAAATAATGTGCATAATTAGATATGCTTACCAGTTTGTTTATTTTATTCCCTTATATAGATTCAACTCTACATTCCTATTTCTAGTCAACTCTAGAATTAGTTACTCTTCAAGACAATGGGCAGAATGGTTGTAAATGTAAAATGTAATGTAAAATAAACATTATGCACATTTTGCAGAATTTTCCACTGAAAAAAATTTACTTATCCTCTAAATCATTCTCATGAAAATGATTTTATAAATATGATGGGGTACAAATTCCTTTGTCATTCATTACTGAAAACAGACATTTAAAATACCAATATTAGATGCTACAAGCTGTTTGAAAGGTTTACACAACAGAAGTCCATCAGTAGAGCACATAGTCTAGTGCTTGAACCAAGCCTCCTTAGCAGAAATCATTGATTGTGGTCAATCAAACCTTTTGACCACACATGCCATTTACATATCTAGCAGAAAAGGTGGATGGCATATCCCAGTGTAAAATATGGTGCTGCACCATTTAAGTTTTGCATCGATGTTTAGTGGTCCAGAGCTCCTGTGATGATTAATGGCATCATGAATTCTGCTAAGTACCAGAATATTATAGTATGAAACCTGGTTTCCTCTGTCAGGAGGTTAAGACTTACTTAGATGGATCTTTAAAAATGACCACAAACATGCTCACATCACAGAAATGGTTGCAGGGACACAAAACCCAATGTATTGCAATGACCATTTCATTCTACAGATTCGAAACCTACTGAAAATATGTGGTCTGAATGGAATAGGGCAGTCCTCATATGTCATAGTGGGTAGCAGTGCCACCTCACAGCTCCAGGGTCACTGGTTCAATCCTGAGCTTCAGTTACTGATAAATTTACGTTAAGTGTTAATGTGCGTGTGTGTGTGCATGGTTCTCTGTGATGACCTGGTGTCCCATACAGGGTGTATTCCCACCTCATGCTCAGTGTTCCTGGGATAGGCTCCAGATGTATTGCCACTCTGAACAGGATAAAGCAGTTATTGAGTGTGAGTGAGTCCACATGTACACTTGGGAGGTGTTCTTCAATCTTTTTAAACAATAGAGGAAGGGGATCAGTGCTATTTATACTGTCCAGGAGGAGGCATCACAAGAATTAATTCTGAAACAAAAAACTACTTTTTATGCCCATGTGTTCAAAGTGTCACCAATTGCATGTGACTTTCATTTGATTTTATATATTTATTTTTTGCTCATTTTCATAATGCATTACAATAATTCTGGAGTGAATTGTATAGCGTGATGTTTTAAATTAATCATTTTTCATTTCAATCTGCATAGCAGGTTCAAAAGATTCCTCTCCTTTCTGTTTATGGAGTCTGAGTCTAATGTATGCTCTGCCTTCTGTTTTAATAGAAAACAGTCCCAGATAAGACCAGAATAAATGGCATTCTTTGATATCATCCACCTGCATACATGCTTTGTGTGTGGCAACAGAGTATGGCCTTTGAATTGGATACTAAAACTCCTTGAAAATGCATTTTTTTTCCTGGTTCAGTGCGCTTTTCTCAAGGATATCCTTCTTGGCAGCAATATAATATGATCTGTGTTTGAAATGCACCATTGCTGGGCATACAAAAGTTAAGTGTTTTGAAATGGAAAAAGCACATTGTACTTGCATAATGGGTAATTATGAAGGTCTCTACATTAAGACCCAACCTGGCATACATTCGTTGATTGCATTATTATTCTGGTGGTTGTTTTTACGAGGCCATTGCAGTATTCACTGCAGTGGTTAGGCATCCTTTGCGCATGCACATTTATGATGCTTTGTGAGGTTGTTTCAGATTATTGTGATGACTCTGTGTGCTCCAGGCATCTCTGATGTAAGTGTAATTGAACGTACATGTAATACATTTCAGGTGTCATTCACAGGGGTGGGCCCAAACCACCAAATACACAAGTTGCTGGAACATTAGTTACCTTTAGTAACTGCACAAAGTAGTCATTTAAAGGTTTACACTATTCTCTATTTAAAAATATAGGAAAGAAAGATTTATCCTCTTTGATCAGTTGCTTACTTGAGGTCCAGACGCTTGTACTAGGCATATTCATCCTCAGCAACACCCCCCTCCCCCTTTCATTTATTTTTCATTATCATATGAATGCTGTGGCCATCTACATGATTTAGCGAAGCTCTTTTATTATCTGTGACAGCTCATCCATTTCTTTAGCATGTCTTTTTCAGACTTTTGTCTGTTTGCTACCATCGCTTAAAATAGTATCTATTAAAATAGTCACTTACAGAGCCCCAGCTGCAAATGAGCAACATCTTGAAGTATTGTGTCATTACCAGTCTCCCTTCATCTATTTGCCCTTGGCTAGTGGCCTGTTCACTCCCCCCTACCATTTTTCTCTCTTTTTTTATTCTAGATAATAATTTTGCTGTGCTTGCTTGTCAGTGTGAAGGGTCCTTGTCACGTTTTGGGCTCCTAAGAGCATCACAGAACTGGACGATAGCTTATATTAATGTAGTATGCTGCACTACTGCTGTCAGAACATTTTTGCTGAGTCATTTAGTCCCCTTTCTAAAGAAGGTTTTGCTTCCTCTCTGCATTTCAAAATGGCAGGTGCCTTCTTCTCTGCACAAGAGAAATATATATATTATATATATATGTGTATATATATACATATACATATATATATATATATATATATATATATATTAGATATTTCTTACTATTTTACATGCATCAGTGAGATGTAAGTAAAAATCAATTTCCTGGTGTATGTTAGAATTATTGGAGAATATGCCTTGTGATGTTCAAAGCATTTTGAATAACAGACATCAAGTTGAGGATTTAAGTTTAAAAGGATAATCTTCTAGGTAAAAGATAAGTGCATGTTTATTGGCCTTGATAAAGGGACTTTCTCTGTGTAACAGACTTTTGTTCTCTCTAGATTAGGAGTATTCGGATAAAATGTGTGTAAGTTTAAGCATTAATGATTAGTTTATGGTTATAAATAAGACAGTTCAAAGTAGTTATCTTTTTTTTGTAATGGTGGTTCACGGTTGACTAGCACCATGGACCGACATCTATTTTGAATTTCGCTAATCAGACCAGAGAGGGTAATTGAAACGAAAAAAATCAATGAAAGTCTGTTAAAACTTCCTTTTCTGACCTACTGTCTCTAGCCCTGTAGCTAGTTTCTAGTCTGATGACCTGCCTTCAGCTAAGTAATTTACATACATGGCAGGGCCAACACCATGACCAGGAAGGTGGTTCGCCCAAGGTGAGGACTAATGGTTAGAGAGTTGGACTTGCAACCCGCAGGTGAACCTGAAGGTCGTGGGTTTGAGTCTCAGGCCAGCAGGTATTGTAGGTGGGGGGAGTGAATGACCATTGCTCTCTTCCACCCTCAATACTACGACTGAGGTGAGACCCCTCTGCACAAATAGTGTATGTTGTCTGAACTCTTTCTGAACTAAATATAAAATAGATAAAATTAGGTAAATAGTTTGCTTTCTAGGTTTGAAATATTCTTTTTGATATTCTGGGGAAAAAATTATTTTTTAAGTATTTTATTCCCTTGCATATTCCTGCTCTTATTGCTGATCTTCTAAAGATACATTTGTCAATCTCTGGCTAGATTTAGGTCCCCTGACTAGGTGATGGCCATATTTTTTTCTCTCCTTATAAAAAATCATACTGCTATTAGTCGCAGGGAAATCGGTTGTTCTTGTCTGAACTATGCCTATAAACGGCTGCTCGACCTCATTGCAGAAAGAAGGCTAATCACACAAGCAGAATAAACAGAAGAACTGGAATTGGGAAGTGATGGGAGGCTGATCAGGAGCCATAGCTAATCGAGTGGGTGCTTGAGCTCATCTGTTGTTATTGGCACTGGGACCGCAGTCTCACTATGAGCACATGAAGCTCATTTTTTCCCTTAACTCTGTGGAGTTAAGCCCTTAAGTCAACTCGCTGGGCCCTAAATAATTCAACATCATCTGCTGCTCCATATTGTACTACATAGATTTTTGCAAAATAAAAAACGATTTCTTGCTTAATTTGAAGCCTACCTAAGGATACCATAGTATTTAATTTTCTTTAAATGGTGATATTCTGATGTCTTGCAAATTTTACAGGTGTGCCCAAATCATTATGCGTCTTGACAGGAGATGACAGAATGAATTTCTCAGAATGCTTTCCATATCACTAAAAGCAAGTGTAAGTCTGAATAGTGCTTTGCTGCCTTGGTGGATGTTTTTTCCCCATGAGTCAAAATCATTGTGTTAAGGTCATTTTGACCGGTCTTTTACTGGTGTTCTGGTCAAACGCATTGTAGCCTATTACTGGGTGCTTACATAAAATGACATGGATAATCTATGATACAGTATTTTAGTGCTTATTCATCAAGATATCATATATTGAATATTAAAGCCTCAGAACACAGTAAAACCACTGAGCAGTTTCACAAGGAATTTTTCATCTTCACTAAAGAGTTGCATAAATCTGCCAGTCAGTTACAGGCTTATATGTTGAAGGTGCAGGATAAGGTGAACAAGAGCAGCAGGTTGGATTAGAAATGTCAGTTAAATACAGCCTGATCAAATGGAACATTTTATGGATTTAAATGAATGGGGCTGAAGTGGTTCAATTTTGGTTTGATTTCATACGAATGGAGTTGTAACAAATGATACAAACACTAACCACACCCATAACCCTAACCTTAACCTTCATATCCTTTCATATGTTTTGATTAATATGATTTGACACCATGTTATAAAAGCAACAAGCTCAGTTTGAAATGTCAGACAGTTACATATATAGTTAGGTCCAGAAGTATTTGGACCATGACAGACTTTGTGATTTTGCCTTTATACGCCACCACAATGGATTTGAAATAAAACAATCAAGATGTGATCAAAGTGTAGACTTTCAGCTTTATTTTAA
>CM075001.1:8434926-8466120 GCA_037576825.1 Pangasius krempfi
TTGAAATCCATTGTGGTGGTGTATAGAGCCAAAAATGTTAGCATTGTGTCGATGTCCCAATATTTATGGACCTGACTGTATAATCAACACATTGGGGCCAGGGAAAAGCCCACGTTTGATGTTTCTTGCCGTTAGTGTGTCTTTGAATTATGAACATTCATGTTAACATCAGATCTGTCCACGAGCCAAGACAAGCCATGCACTGGGATTCTTTTCCATGACCGCCTCTTGTATGTGAAAAATGTTCTCATGCTGATGGATGGCAGACCAGAGGAGTTGATTTTTGCTTGCCTAAAGTATGACACAGCTGCTATTAAAGAAGAGAGCATGACATAATGAATTATTATAGTCCTATCTTCTAGCTAGGAGGTTGTGTTATTGTAATAGTGTCTAACTATTACATCAAAGGCAGTCTTTATTCTTGCATATTAAGTCAGGTTACCTGAAAAGCTTGTATAAATCTCTCTCTCTCTCTCTCTCTCTCTCTCTCTCTCTCTATATATATATATATATATATATATATATATATATGTATATATGTATATGTATATATAATAATTTTTTTTCTCACTCCCATCCCCTCTCTCATCACTCTCCTGAATATACTCTCTACCTTTTTGTCTCTGTCTAATTATGCAATAGCCACTGCTTCTGATGACCTATAGTCATATTTTGGCTAATCCATGGCTCTGAGATATACAGAATGCTTTTTAGGCTTGGATGCAGTTGCAAAGGTGCAAAATAAAAAAAGGTTTTCACTCGACAGATGCAGTGCTTGGCATGGAGTCTCTGGGCTTGGCAGCGACCATTCAACCATTATAAGCTTGAAAGTACTGAGTAGTATGTCTGCTCATGCCAAGATTTCTCGGCACAGAGCTGTCCTGCTTTCCTTAGCACTTCTCTGCGACAGGCACTTTGATTCCATAAAATAATTAAATAATTACAGATTGCTAGCATATACAACCACATATGCATGTATGCTGATATATTAAGAGAATAAATTTATTTTGCAGTTGGAACATATTTTTGACACTTAGGCCCAGATTTACTAAGGTCCAAGAATACGAGTAAATTTGTGTTTGCACACAGGTAGTGAATGAACTTGTTGCTGGTGATTTACAGAGAATAAATGAGTGAATGATGTCACATGCAGGTTGAAACTACATTTAAATGAGGCTTTTTTGTGCCCTATTTTTTCTCATTAGTCACAGCTAGTTTTAATCTCAAAGAGATTCCTGGAAGAATCTCTAAAGCTGAAACTAAAAGTTTTACTAAAGTGTTTTACTAAACAATGGGTCAGCCTATAAAACTGCTCAAAATACAATATGAATATAAAATAAAAGTGTAATGAGTGTTCATTATGTTAATTATGTTAATAAGATATTGGAATGAAAACTGTTTTAGATGCTGTTTCAAAACTGTTGGCATCGGAGAAGTGAGCATGTAGAGAATAACTATTTATAAGACTTGGTAATGGCAGAAACAGGCTTTCACAAAATTTAATACCTTAACTTTTAACTTAACACCTCCTCTCTTCTCAAAAAAGCACAACAGCACCTGTACTTTATGAGCAAACTGAAGAAAGCTCACCTTGCTCCTCAGATCATGGTGAACTTCTATCACTGTACCAATGAGAGCATCCTTACAAATTGCATCACAGTATGGTACAACAAAAACACAGTGTCTGATCAGAAGGCACTACAGCAGGTAGTGAAACCTGCCCAACACATCGTTGGAACACAGTTGCCCAACATTTTAGACATTTATCAAAAGTGTTGCTTGCGGTGCACGAGAGGTATTATCAAGGACACCTCCCATCCCCACCATGGACTGTTTGTGCATCTCCCATCAGGAAAACGTTACAGAAGTCTACATTGCACAAAAAGTCTCATGAACAGCTTTTTCCCTTCAGCTGTACTAATGCTGAACTCAGCTTCCAGGCGTTAACTGCCAGGCTCCACCTAATAATGAAACATTAGCATTAGACACTACTTATTTGCAAGTACTTGCAATTTACAGCACTATCTGTCATTATTATTGTTACTATTACTTATATCAGACTGTTATTTGCACATTATTGCTATTTGCACATCTGAATTTTTATCCACTGTATGTATCCACTGCATCATATTGCATGCATCATGCTGCTTACCACTACTTGTGTACTGTTTATCTTAACTAACTGCAACATAATTATTTTTTATTCCATTTAACTTAATTGCCATTTGCATTACTGGTATGCATCATATTGTTTACCACTGTACACTGTTAACTTACTGCACCATAACCTTGTTACCTCATTTTAACTTATTTGCATTTCGTTGTCTCTGTACTCATACTCTGACTATCACAATAAAGTAGAAACTAACTTAACCTAAATTAGTTATTCATAGTCCTATGACTGGCACAGTAGTATAAGCTTACTTATTGGTAAATCCATGTGCTAACAGTTTTTTTTAAACACATTTATTTCTTAAACCATGTGTAAGACGATTGAAAATGAACCCACTTCCTATATATTTTATATTGATTTCACTGATCTAGAGCGCAATAAAGCATAACCATGCTGTGATTCCAACACATCAGCCACCTTGTTATTCCTGGCATGAGGCACATTTTGCATACCATCATATCTCAGTTGGACAGTGACTCTTGACCAAATGACTCATGGCATCTATTTCTGACGAATAACAGGTGTGCACCATGACAGCAAGTAATGTGCTCACCCCATGTAGAGGAGCAGTGCGCATCTTAAAGAAAACCTAAGAGAAAATCTAAGAGAAAGCATTCAATATTGCCTCATTTCAACCAGTGAGACTACTTGCTCTGCTTTGATCGGCATCCCTGTGATTTCAGGGGAGTAGCAAAATCATTACTGGTATCCTTTTGAAAAGTTGGATCAAAGATCTGCAGATGAAGGCTGGCTGTCTGAACACAACAACAGTATCACGGCTCAGAGGCCTTTCTGCTTTTCACGTACCACCTTGGCATCATAGACTGTGTGGGAAAAAAGATGGTTTCTTTACATGGTGTTGGTGAAATGGTTGCTTTAAGAGGTGGTGGTGGTAAAATGGAGGCATCATATCATCACTGTGCTTTAGCCTATGATTATATGTAAATGGAGAAGCCTACATAAACTGGATGTATTGAGAAATCCCAGGATACAAGAGGCAGATAATTTATCCTCCTGATGAAATGTCATTCATTCACCTTATCTTAACAATTTCCACTTAGAAATTAATTTCGATTAATTATGTAGTATTTAAGCTTAAATACAATAATTAAAACAGTAACATGATCCACAAAAGTTAATTTTTTTCCATAGGCACTTGTAACAGTTAAAGCCCATATTACAACTATGATACATAAACACATATGCATTCAGGAAACGCAAGTAAAGTCTGGAAGTTATGGCACAGTCAGTATCACTATGGCAACAGACATGTTTCCTTTCATATTTGTGCCAGAAACTGACAGCCTATGACAAGTATCTAAAAGCTATTCCTGTTTATTTTACCCACAATTTCTACTGAGCACTTGAACAGAAGGCTCCTGACATCTTCTCTGATCAACACCTAACATTTTGATAAGCAAAAGTAGAATTGAATTGAAAATAATTTTTCTTTTTATGAGAAATTGAACTCCTTCTTGCAAATACTAATTAAAATACTAGTAAGTAATGGAAACAATGCAGTGTAGCACTTGCATTGAAATATATTTTGACTAGGTGGAGATCTATAATGCTAAAATGTTTCATGAACCAATGGCCCTGGATAATGTGCTTAAATAACTGTAAATAATACTAAACGGAGTACTGAAGCAGACCTCATTCATTCAATGTAAAGCAGTATCAGGACAGAGCAGCTCTCAGGCAAGGCAGTGTAGAAACACCAGGAGCCTTGAGCCCTCAGTGTGTGTGAGTGTATGAGTGTGTGTATGCATTTATGTGTGCACCCACAACTACAAAAGGGTTTCAAGTAAAGTATCTTAGACAATGTGAGAGCTCCATCTAGGTTGTTCTTTGTGGTACTGCAGAGGGATGTTGTGGGATATATAGGAATATCTTTGTTGCATAATCTGCAAAGAAATAATATGAGTTCTACAAACAATATCTACAATATCCACAAATAAATAGCAAGTAATTAGTACAAATAAAATGAGATTTACAAATAAATAAACTGAGATAAACTATTTTTGTGATTTAAAAAAACAGAAATATTTTTGTGCATAAACACACTCACCTGTAGTTTATTTATTGAATCGGCTGCGTTTATTTGTTGGTTGCTCCATGGTACGTGGTTCATTTGCCCCATTCATTTGTGAATTTATAAAACATTGCTCATGCAAATCAGTCAATGAATATTTACATTTTTTTATGACAATGTATAATAATATGAGACTATTTTAGTTCATTATTGCTTAAAGAACATTTTAGGTAAAATGCTTCATTTTTAGGTTTTAAATAGTTCATTACATATGTAATGTATGATATTACTTTGTACATTTTACAACACATTTGGCTTTGTACAGCAGCATATATATTTGGGGAGAGACAGACTTTTGTTATTTAGCCTGATTTTGATTGGGTAGTGGGGTTCACAGAATAAAAAAGCTATAAAAGTTTATAGCTTGAACATGGATTAGATTTGCATTTTAAGCAAAAGTGGCTGAGGAAATAATTAGGGACACAGGAGTCATGCGGATTCCTTGGAGGAAAGCAGACATTCAAGTTTAAATGTTGCTTAAATTTTCACCTTGCTGTCTGTTTATTTAAGTATCTGGATGTCTAGACATTTATCTGTCTAGTTAGATAAAATGAGTAGATAGACAGATAGCTAGCTAGCATATGGTTGGGTGAATAAGCAATAAAGTAATTTACTCATGTGTTGTCCTCCTAAAGTTCCATAAATAGCAAGGTAAAAGAATTAGTCATTTAATATAAAGACATGTATCTTTTCATTGACCTAAGACATTAAACAGAATCTTTTGGTATGGAATTTAATGATCGGTGTGCCAGACACAGCAGGGGGCCAGTTTTGCATAACAAAAGCACGGCCCAATGTGGCCATTGAGGACAGTCTAATAACAACATTTTAAATCTATGTATATAGTATATACATAGTGTGTATATATAGACCATCCGGACAGTGCAGGCATTTTTACTTCAGTGTTTTTTTTTATCTAATTAGCTAATAAACAGCACTTCTTGAGTTAAAGTGGGTGTATTAGAGCAGGGAAAACACTAAAATGTGCAGAACAGGGGCTACTTCAGGACCAGGGTGAAGAGCCTGTTCTATTGACAACATTTTATTGGAAACATTTTACTGTAATGTGTTTTCATTTGTCTCTAATAAAAATGCTTTAGGCTAATAATGGAAATAATTGATAAATTAATTTATTAATTATTAGGACTATCTACAGTCCTACTGTCTTTCAGTTTTCACAAATTCACTGTAGACCTAGGTTATTGTACCTGCATGTCAGGCTCATAAGATTTTAGTGTAAATATAACAGTTGATAAAGAATTTCTCAGCAAGTATAACTGAGAGAAAACAATTTTGAGTACAAATGATGTGTGGAAAATTCAGCTTCTGTTGGACTGCTATATAGTTTAGAGCCACAGATGGACTGAAAATTGGGAGCATATTTCACTGCATCTCTTCTGTGTGTGTGTGAAATCACAAGCAAAATGAAAATGAGTCTGGGATTCTTTTAGCAGGCCATATTAAGAGAGCCACATATGTAAAAAGCAGTGAACTACGAAATGGTGTGTTTTTTGTGTCGGTGGGGCCAAAATTATTTCAATATCTATCGTTCTGAGTAAATCCTATTTGGAGGGATAGAACACATATTTGTGAATGCAGGATTATGGATGTTGCATATCTGAACTATGTATTATTACTTCATAAAATTAAGACATTTCAGTGTGAGCTGTGCTAACTCAAACTTTAGTGACACGCCACATCTGAGTTGCTTCGAAGGCAAGGTGTACTAGCACTGATGAAAAAGACAATGTGGACATGCTTGTGTTGGCTCACTCTTAATGATCATGGACTTTTTGAGCAGCTCTCATATGTTTTATACATGGAACAGACAGGCCTTTGTAAAACAAAGACAGTGGCTCGAGAGTGTGTAAACGTGTGTTTAGGGAGGAGTGAGTAAGTGGCAGGCCACAGAAATGGAGGCTCATTTCATGCAAGGTTACACACATCACTCAGTCTGGAGCTAAAGCACTGTTTCTCACAAGATTACACATGCAACATAGTCTTTTTGGTAGAATGTCTTTAAGAAAGGCGTTGAGGAAATGTTGAGTTTCCTCGAAGATTACGTTGAAAAATTAGTGACTGCTTGATTGATAGCCCTTCAGGATTTTGTAATGTTATTGCAAGACTTGTGGTATTGTAAAACCTCCAGCAATCTCTGGGTAGTCGTACCAGGTTCTCGGGCTGAATGAGATATAATCATGGTGCACAGGAACCGACAATTTATGTATCAGATTTACGGCAATTATTTTTCCTCCCACTTTCAAAACCACCTTCTGCCAACTTGGAACAAGATGTGGATGGCTGGAGACCATTGTGAATATATTGTCATATTGTCTTCTGTTCATCTGTTCATTGTTTTATAGCTAAGTCCCCTCTCTCCCACTACTCACTCAGACCATCAGTTACTCACAGCAGGTCTTGAACTGAAATAAAGCATTTGGCAACAGAAAGAGGTGGTGGACAGACTGCGCACACCCCTTGAAAAGGTTGCCCACCTTTTACCATTGAAAACTATCTAATGCTCACAGAAGTGTGACTTTTAAATTTAACAGAGTGGTTAAAATAATTGCAGCAGCAAAATACATACTGAAGATGTTCTAGGTTCTTGTTGATAAATCTCTGTCCTCTTGTATGGAAATCAAGACTACTAATCTTGATTAATCTGGGTTAGAGTTAGAGAGGTAAAGAATGTGGCACCTGAGGTTTTATTTATTTACCCTGTGGGACTTTTTAGATGTATTTAGATGTATGTGCATGTGACATTCAGGAGTAAGTCAGTGTTTTAAAAATAGAACTACCATGCTCTTAAGGTTAGGATTTTTAAATAATGCTTTCAATCTTATTATTTAACTTGGTTTTCTGTAAGGCGGTGTGGTTTATTGCTTTATATCCTTTGTATTTTATTTACAATATGTGGCATTGCGGAGGAAGGGAGTAATCATAACAGAATGTCTATGTCTGTTTCACCTTCTGTGGTAGAAAAATGCAATTGCAAGCTACTTTCTGAAGAGCATATTTATTACCAAATTTAGCAATATGGGTTGCGCTGCATCCTTCTACAGAGCATAGATAAATCTCTTGGCTGCAAGTGCCATTCAGAGAGAATTCAGTATTATGTCACAAACTGCACAATGCACACTAAATGGTATGCCTAAATAAACAGAATGGTATACTGACTATTTAGTATGGTAGTATGTGGTTTGGGGCACAGTCCAAGTATTTACAACTTATTATATACTTATGAACAGGATTTGTTTACAGTCTCACTGGCTACATTTACATGCACATCAAGTTTCATTTAAGGTCTATAGTTGCAGCCATATTCCAAATACAATGCTTATATGCGTACAGGCATCAGAATATTCCTGTATACATGACTGTTGTGAGTATGCTTGAGTTACCATTCCTAAATACCTAGTCTACAGCTAAGCATCTGCTACCACCCACATTTCCTTGTGGACTGAGTATGCTTATATATCTCCTTTCAGTGGATTTTCTGAATAAGCTGTTTACATGCAACAAATCTGGGGAATCAGAATATTGTTTTAATCTAAATCGGGCAGTTGGGTTGTGGCGTTTATATGACTTTGATTAGAATATTGCCAAATTATGTTTAATATCAGAATATTAATGTGCATGTAGCCATGTAGCCATTGTCTTGATCTCTCTCCCCTATAACTGGCTACTGGCTCTTGCCTGTCACCATGTAGTTGGACTTCTTTCATGCCTAAATTGGGGTGTTATGACGTTGTCAATTTCTTGTCAATTTCTGTCTCTCTCTCTCTCTCTCTATTTTTTTTTTCCCTACACACTATTAGCTTTAAAGGCTGATAGTAACAGTGCAAGACTGGCATTTGCCTTCTTGGTATCCACTTACTTCCTTAGCATCCACTTTTTGAAACAAACTAAATGAAAATAAACTAAATGAAAATAAAAATGAACAATTGGAAGTGCACAATGCCACTTTTTTCAGTGTATTTGGCTGCCTCATAAAACATCTTTTTCCTCAATCATTTAAGCCAATTTTCTTGCATTACAATACAAGGTTATAGAAATTGCTTTTTGTCAGCACTCTCATGTGTTTTATTCAACCTATCTATTGTAAGATAATAGATTTATTTATAGATAGAGAGTAGATATCTATTTTAATGACACTAATGCATCTTGCAGTTCCATAATGCAGTCTGTGTGACATTGAGGAATCTCTTAGGTCAGAGATTTCTTTTCAAAAATTTACACAACTTCTGATGGGATTTTGAAAGACAACTAGCATTTTCCATATAATCTGTGTCTGCAGATGTGTCAGTAATGACCTTACATTAAACAAATTAGCCTAATTAACATTAATTTATTTACACAGCAGATTGTCATGACAGTTTTTCAACTTTCTTCTTGCATGGCTTCGAAAAACACAGCAATTAAACTAACTATATAATTTTTTTTTTTTTAAATGCTGGATATAGGAAAGGTCTTCAACATGTTTTGTGTGTTGAGGTATTAGCAAACAATCATATAAAGCATTGTAAGCTTGAACTACATTTAATCTTCCTAAGCATCAAGAAGCCTGAGTAGGTAACAATGGAATAAGTAAGCTCCAAGGAGACCTACTGATATGTTTTTAATTATAATTGTCTTAATGCCTGAGCATGGCCTTTTATTCATATTGGAATATTACAATATTATTGCTGTTATTAATGAAGATTGTTTTGGAGGTTTGAGATTTAATATACATATATTTGAATGGCTTTTTGGCCCTTGTTGTAGATTTTGTGCTTTATGTACACATAGCCTGTTGCTGCATGATTCATTTGGTAAAGGAAATCAAAAAGGGTAGAAAGTTAATATGTCTGTGTGGTGCAGCCTAATTATGAAGGACAATTGTGGCTCCTAAGGCAAGACTATCTGAGAGCCACAGCCTCAGGTCATTCCCCATGACCAAATAGTGGATCATTACTGCAGTCTTCTGTAAATAGCAGAAAATGCATTGCAGAGCCATGGACCTATTCTACTCTTCCACATGTCTTAGTAAATAAACACTCTTTTGCTCTTATTTCACATACCCTGAGGCAATCGATGAAATTAGGCAGAGTGGATGTGCAAAATGGACACTGTAGTACAATCCAAACGGCAACAAATTTATCCGACTAAAGCAGCAAGGCAGAAGAAAAACAGCATAATGATAAAGAAAATCAATATATTTGTGGTGCACATAAAAGCATATGAGTAATTCTACCTACAAATAATGGTATTCTGGGGAACACTGGGGGTAAACTGATCACTAAATAAAACAAACAAAAAAAGTAAATTCAATTTAAAAAATTCTAATAAAAATATTGTAGCTGTTTCAATTTTATATTATTTTAATGATTTATCTTTGACCAAGCCAGTTGAAAATTAGTTGTGTAAATTGTGTACACTGGTACATAATTTTTTTTTTTTTTTTAATTATCATGCCCAATTAATGTGAGTAAAACATATTATGTTACATTTTATGTCATTGCAAATCATGATTAATCATGACTACAACAATTTTAACAAGCAGCCTCAATATATTCATAAAACATTTAGTTAATTTTAGTTGTTTATTCAAATATTGTTTTTGTTTGTTTTTTGACCATTTTTGATCATTGTATTAGTCTAAACTGTATTTTTATTGTCTTTGAAGTTAATGCTATACTGCAGTCTACAAAAATAGATGTTGTATCAGTTCACACTTTCTATTATCTGATTTTTTTTTTAGCTAAAATCCTAAAATGATTTAAATTGGTTGGGATAAATCAAGGGTGTTAAAAATATGGCCTGATAAAGACTCTAATCTGGCCCACCAAATTAACTTGTTTTTTTGGTCATGAATTGCAATCTGTTTATCTGTTTTGTAGGTGTCCAATCCTTATGTGCATTCAGAAAGTACCTTTCAGAAAAATGATGCTGAGGTGTTATGTGTAATGTGGCCTGTTACCTAAAATTTGTTTGACACGAGAGAGCTCCACAAGTTAAAATCTGACAACCCTGAAGCCATGGGATGTGCTCAGATAATTTTAATATTTGGTATTGGCTGCCAAAAAATTCAACCTAAACAGTTTAAGCCGAGGAACTTTCACTACATAAAAGATAAGTTACACAACTCTTAATATACCCAATAAATGGGACATTTTTCTACAATTATAATTAAGTGTATTAGTAAATGTGGAGCAAATCATGTCTGCATAAAGGACTGCCTATAGGCAAATTATCAGTAGTTTAAGAAAGGGTTTGTTAGTCCCCAAATGCTGTACTGCTGATGCTAGTAAATATTTAACAGAAGGTTTATATCAGTACATTTCACAACACAGCAAGGACTTTTTGTGCAGCTGTTTGTGTGGGTTTGCTAATTTGGAATTGTGCAGTACTTCATACAGTAGCTCATACATAATATAAGGACATTGATCAAAATAATATTATGCAGAAAGGGCTGTAACATATACATCTGTGTGCTTAAGGATCACGTATGGGGTGAAGCTTTCCTTGTATTGTTGTGCTTTTATGCTTATTGTTGTGGCTCGCCTTTGCCCTTTTCTGATATTCTGCCCTCTCTTTATAACAAACACCCCCCCCCCCCAAAACACACACACACACACACACACACACACACACACACACAAAACCCCCTCTTTCTCTTGCTCTTGCCTTTGACAGACCAGCCATTTCACAGTGACACTACATGTAATTCAGCTGCTCCTTAGCTACACAAGAAAGTGACGGGGAAAAGGCAGGATGAATCAATTAGATAAGACACTGTCTGAGCAGAGATCGCAACTATCTATTCCCTTCGAGTGCCAGTGTAAGGATGGGTGCATAGATAGGCACTTGGACTGCAATAGCTGGCCTGCTATTTATCACAGGTGGCTACTTCAGAGGAGGAACAGTGCCATATCTCAACAAGGGATGTTTATTCTGTTTTTGTTCCACACTGGCAACAGATCACTAAGGTGTGAGTCGAGACACAGTCTTCATGTTACATTATGGCGTCACATCAAGGAAAGTTTTTTTTTGTTTTGTTTTTATGATTCCCAAAACTTTCCCTAAACAAGCATCTTGCCAATTCCATCTGGTGACCTGCTATGATAGTTATGTTTTATGAGAAGCCATGAAGTGCAAAACAAAGAAAAAAATCCTACAAAAAAATAACAAGAACAACTGCAAATTCAAAAGCACCACAAATGTGAATTATTAACACACAATGGCATTAAACAGCAAAGCTGAAAACACATCAGGTTTCTCAAGAGTACTCAAACCAGAAAAAGCCGGTGTTAAGTGTACCTGACATACTTGATTATAGCATGTATAAGTCTAAGTGTTCATGGAAAATATTAATACATTCTGGAACAGGGCTTCTCAACCTCCTGTAACTAAGGAACAAAAAATCCCCTTTATGATAGTTGCACAAATTGATCTTATGAACACAATCCTCCTATTTAAATATTGCGCTCGTTAGGCAAACATGTACTATCAAATTTGTTTCAGGAGCCATTAAAGATTTTTATTCTGAATTTTCCTGCCACAAAATTGACTTTCCTACCTTTGTAAAAAAAATTGTTAAACTTGCCATTAAATTGAAATTATTTAAATTTTATATTGGGCTTCAGATTAAACTCTTTCAATTCAAGTTCCCAGTCAGTCATGAATAGAAGCATAGTAGCTGATCATGATCTGCATCACCCTAACACTATTAAAACGAGTGAGTTGCGTCTAGTTTAAATTGGACTGACGACAACTGAAGACCAATTTATTTTCAATGGTACAGGACCGCAGCTGCATCTCCTTGTCTCTGGCATGATCGCATGATAGAACTTGATTCCAGATCTTTCTTCTGAGAACAGACTAGCTAGCTGAGTGTAGAACTGGCAACCACTATAAATTAAATGCATAAAGATAGAGATAAATACTGCAGTATGGAGCTATAAACTCCATAGAAGTCAAGAAATTCCCAAGAGATACATGCATCCCTTATTAGATCATTACAGAAAGACTCCAATCAAGGATGCACACCTACAGGAAATGACAAAACTAAGTTAGCAATTAGCAAAAAAAACAACAAAAAAAAGGTTAACCCCCATGTCTTGTAAAAAAAAAAAGAGATATGCATTACTATTCTTATCTATATTCTTGCATGTTTACTTTATTCAGTTATTTTGTATAAAGTAAACCTAATGCATACCATTGGCCAGGACTTCTTACTCACAAGCAGGCACTGACTGGACATTATAGATGTTATTTACATCATCTTACCAACCAAAGCAAACCAGGGATCTTGCAAAGCATCAGAATTCCTTGTTCAAGTGATTTTGGATTCTGGTTTTCTAAATGTCTAGAACATCATAGCCACTTTTGTGGGCTATAGTACTAGCTATTAGGACCGCAACAACTAATTGATAAAATCTGATTATAAAAATATTTGCCAATAAATTTAATTAGTTGGACCATGTTATGAAGTATGCTGTGGCATGCTACATCACTTCACTTAGATTAAAAATGTATTTGATAGAAATTGCAGAGCATGTGGTGTGAAAAGAATAGAAAGTGCAATTTATGTAACTAAAATAGGTAACTAACATAACTAGATGATGAAGATGTGGTGATTGTGGAGTGTTTGTCTATCTAGGGTGGAAAAATGCAAAAAGACAATCAGAAGAGGAGAAAAAGACCCCAAAACACTGGTACAAAATTAATCATATTTTTATATGACATTTTGTCATATAAAAAAACAATGTAAGCTTCCAGAGCTCAGTTATTGGAGAATAGTTCACCATCTGTCCTCAAATCCAGGTTATCATCCTTCCCCTCAACTCTCTATCGCTCATTTCAAGAGAGTATTTTTTCTCAGCATGGCGATTGAGGGTATATGAACATGTCAGTCTAACCCAGACAATGGGAGAAGATGAGGAGATGTTATGTGATGAAGCTTGCCAAGATTGCATCTGCATGGTGCTTTGCCTGAGATATCATCTGTGATGTAAAGGAAAACCAAAGACAGATGTGACAACTTTTTCCCCCTTTTTACTGTCATAACATAATCAAACATTAAATGTTATGCTGCAAAATTCTGTATGAATACAAACTTCCATTGTATTCCATTGAATCCATTTACATTCTATCATACAACAACCAGTATCACAAAATCATGTCTCATGAGTTTATCATTTAAGGTTATAGAGTGCTCCATGTTTAACACCTACCTCAGTTTTGAACAACGTTCTATAATTTAGAAAAAAAAAAAGGCTACATAAAACAATTGGATGGTTAATTTAAAAAACAAAAAGCGAATCAAGTGTCACAAGCTTCACAAGTCACTGCACAAGAAAATCAGTTAGGCTTATCCCTGAAGTAAAAAATCATTAAACCCTGAAAAAAATGTTTTCACAAGTACAGATCAGCTGCCTAAACTGTCTTTGTAGAGGTCAGTGTGCTTGTCTGTTAGAAGTTTAGCCAAGTTGCTGTTCTTGCCAGTTTTGCACTTGAAGGATTTCTAACTTTTGCATGGTTTTGTTGGATCTGTTGGCTGACCATCTTAATCAGCAAGGTAAGCAAAAAAACAAACAAAAAACCTACCTTTTCCACAGGTTGTGGACATAAAAAAAAGCCATGCACTTACAGCCGACATTTTAGATGTACAAATACAATAGAATACAATGTCAGATTAATATAAATATATAATGTAAATATAAACCCATGTAAATAATTAGTATCAAAATGCATAGAATCAATTGGACTATTAGGTTTGCACCTGGAAACATGGATATAGTGTACGTTGAAAGAAAATCACAGTACATTAGACCAAAAATACTTTTTAAAGTCAAGCTTTAATGGTACACTATAAGTATGCACCTTTCTAGGCAAAAGATACATACAAAAGGTATAAAAGGTGTCCACTTGAGTGTACCACCCCAGTGACAAGGAGTGATACAATTTTTTTTTACCTTTTTTCTGAGTGTATGGGGCTGGTTCCTTTCAAAGTTTTTTCCTTATGCCATCTTGCAATGGCTCAGCTCTAAGAGACCTTGTTTACAAACAAAAGCTTACACCGGAATACGTGTAAACCGAGGAAGTGTATTAACCAAGAATATATACATATGAGCGAACACACTATATACACATCCTCAATTCCCTACAGTCCCTCGAGCTATTAATAAACAGTCCTCAGTATAAGTCCATGTACACGTTCAGAGCTTGTTTAGGGTAGGCCTCACCCAATACTCAGTCCCTGGTGAGCGTATCCCTCTGCTTTCGCTGAAAGCCACAGCCGCAGGTGAATCCTCCCTCCAACGGAAACTACCCCCAGAGGAAAGGTATCCACCTTTAATCCATCATCGCGTTGTCTTCAGCGAAGTGGGACAATAATCCACAACCTTTTTTTTCTCATCTTGTCTCTGCATAGTGCGCTCTCTCGTCAGTCGTCAATTCCCAATTTAAGTTCATTTCCGCTTACATCTACGTCCTTACGTGATGATGTAGATACGCGTAAGTCTCTTCAAGTCTCGTGATACGTGCGAGTGCTGAGCATGACATAATATGACAGCAACATCTTAAGCAATAAAACAGACTAACATCTTTAATCTGTGCTAGCAGTAACAATGCTTACAATCTGAAGGTTTTTTTTTCTTGCCACTGTCACGCTTGTTCTTAGAAATCTCTATCTATATCAAGACCCAGATTTTTGTAAAACTGTTAAAAGAGCTATACAAATAGAACAGAACTGAATTGCATTGAGTTTGTTTGAGGTTGTCATCTAGGAGGGACCTCTGTCATGTAGACAATGATCATAAACTTTCCACCTCTACTCATGAGCTTAAGGAATGGTGTGGAAAAGTGACTCCTTGTTTGAATAGACTGCAATCTGGTCTGACTGAATAAGGTCAGTGAAATACTTGTTGGTTCTTAGCAGTCACAAATGATGTGCATTGTTTGGCCTGTTTTCTTTAGAGACCAGTGCTCTGCATTGTATGGCACAATTCATGATACATGTTTCTGCAAACTATTGTATGATATGGCTGCACATAACATTCACTGTTGTCTTTTCATATTGATCTCTAGAACATTTATAATTGTTTATGGTGTTCAGAATGCAGTTCAATGTTGTATTTGTTATATAGCAAACTCTATTAAGGGCATTTTAAAAATTTTAACATTTATAAATTGCACTGTAGAAATATAAGTTTTGCTGATGGTACAGGTACATCTTGAGTGATGAAAATATGCAAGGATTTAGAAAATTGCTCGGTCGAATGCATTTTGTGTCAAAGCAAAAAACATTCACAGTTTGGTACACATAGAGTTCTGTTGGCTGACAGTGAATAGTTTTGAAGGAAAAAAAACCCCTCAAAACTGAAAAATGCTACTTAGCAATTGTTTAAAAATGTACAAGATTTGCTAAATGTTTATTTAGGTGATGCTTGTTGTACTTCACTGGCACTTTGAGTAAGTGATTTGGGTACTTCTAAAATGTTATATTGTGCTTACAATAACTGATAAGTATGTTTTGCAATATAAGTGAATGTCAATTACAAAGTGAGACAAAGCAGTTAGAGTGTATTCAGCTCTGCATGGCTGGTTTATTGTCCTACAAATTCACTTTTTATAAGTGTGTTCAGCATTTTGATGTGAATATTTCCAGTGTTTCATTTTGCTAAAATGATGAGTTGTAAAGTGTGTATGTGCAGTTGAGTGGCTAATTAAAGGGAGAAAAACAACATATATTGTCTTAGTAAGGTGTTGGGCCACTACAGAACAGCATCAGTAAACCTTGGCACAGATTCTACAATTTTCTGGAAGTGTAGTGGAGCAATAAACACCATTTTCCCAAAAGATATTCTCTTAATTGCTGTTTTGATGATGGTGGTGGAGAGCTGGTGGCTGAGGAGGCTGTGGAGAGGCACTTTGCTGACATGGACAGGTTGAGTCCACTTGTTCTTTTAGAGGAAAAAGTCACTGTGTATCAATACAAAGTTATTTTGACCGAACACCTATATCATATGATGAAACATTTTTATCCTGTGGGAGTTTTCTCTTCTGGATGACAGTGCCCTCATCCACAGGGTACAGGGGCCCACTGAATGCTTTGATGAGTATAAAAATGATGTAAATCATATGCTATGGCTTTCGCAGTCACCAGATCTCATCCAAGTTGAACACCTATAGGAGATTTTGGATCGATACATTAGACGGCATCCTCCTTCACCATCTGAGGGAATTTCAAAGAATAGTGCTGCATCACACCTATGGCAAGGTACAATGAAGCTGTTCTGGTCTAGATCAGACTTACATTTATGTTTGGCTAAATAATCTCTCTAGCCAAATAATAGTGGAAAAATACATCTCTCATGCCCAAATTATGAACACGGTCAACCAGTGAAGCCTGAACTTCATTTGAGACTGTTTATCTCTGCCCTTCTTCTCCTTCTAACTCTCTAAATCTCTAAGTATTCTTTACTTTCTTCTTCCTACATCCTTCTCCATTGTACAGCTATTGTTTTTTTTTCTGTATATCTGCCTCTTTTAATTATAAAATCTTGGAAAGTATTGGAAATGACATGTCATAGGCAGACTATGATGCAGAATGGTAGAGAAAAGGTCTTTAGTGTTTGTCCTAGTAAACACAATGTTTTCTCACTGATTTCAAAATGTGTTTTATGTGTAAGAATCATCATGAAATGTGTGCTTAAAGGTGGATTGTAAAAGACAACTCTGCTTTGGTTATTGAGAACCATTTGACAGTGTTCAGCTGTATGTAATCACTTGTGAAAAACCATCTTACTCTGGTGGGCGTCAAGACTGAGGCGAGGGAAAAAAAAGAAGGGGAAAAAAAAGTTAAATGATTTCTAAACTCAGGTCTATATTTTACCACCTTAAATGCCATTCCTGTATGCCAGACTGTAATTGAATGAAAAGTCTCCGGCTTGAGGGCAGGCCTCACCACTAACATTGATAATGTTTCTCTGACTTTTATGTTCCAGTGCTCCTGCTTCTTAAATGATTTATACAACATGGTCTCTGGGCAAAAGCACTGCAAGTTCAAATGAATGGGTTTTTAATAGATTGTAACAGAGGCTGCAGAGAGGTTGCTGGTGACGTTTGTACATAGGTCAAGGCAAAAATGTTTTATCGTAATAAATGCTGGGAGATGATGTCTGCAGCCTTCAAGCCAGAGACCAGCAATCAGAGCCTTTCTTTCATCAGAGCTTTTAAGGTGTTTTAACTTTATTGCCCTCATTCCTGATGTTTCCAAGTTTTTGTTCCTGCAAGTTATTATTATTATTTTTATTATTATTATTATTATTAATGAAGATTAAAGGCAGCAGAGATTATGTATGGTACCTAGACATTTTTTGTTTCACAAAAAGTAGACTGGTTAAAATTAATCAAAACTGATAATCTGTTTAAGAACTATGAAGCAGAAGGATTTGTTTATCTTATCTCTGGTGACCTAAAGTTGTAATTCCCAATTAGTGATGGAAGCATGGCTGTGTTATATTATTTTCATTTTTGTTGGTTGATGTTAATGATGGATTCTGGAAATATTATCAAACATCCCACTGGATTCCTGCATACTGTATTATATGTATCCCCTTTTTTATTTCAGCCAATGTTTCATGCCTGGTTTTAGGAAGAACAAAAAACTCACCTATTCATAAATCATGCCCCTCTAAAGATGTATGAATTATTAGTATTTTCACATTACAACACATTTCCAAACATCAAATATGTCTGATTGATGATTTTGTGTATAAAAAAACAGTAATTCATTTTAAATAAATAAACAAACACACAGTTCAAAACATGACAACAGCACATAATTCCTCTACTAATTCTGAGTCTTAGCTACTAATTTCCCAAAAAGCCCTGATCTGATGCAGAAACTGTGGATCAATCTAGCATGCACATGATCCCCCCCCCCCCCCAACGCCCCCTGCCCCTTCCTCTGTGGCTTTCAGATGGCTTAGACATTTTACCTTCATTTTCTACTCTCTCTTTTATTCACTCTTGGGGAAGGGAAGAGGGAGGGTTAGAGGCTAAATTACTATTCTGTTAAAAGCCAGTGTGAGTTCATTTGCATGTGTTGTTATGTATCTTAGATGTGCCGCTGAACTCAATTAATGCTCCCAACACACCACTGATAAACCATTGTTTGTTCTTTTCTTTAAAGCTAAAAAGGAAAACAAAAGTCAAGCTATAAAAAGTTATCCATGTGTGATGTATCCAGTTGCAACACACTATAACTACTGCCAGAATTGTTTTAAGCTCTTATTTGCTTTCTCTCTGTAGATTTTGTATCAAACCTAGTTTTCATGAACCTTTATTCTGTCTCTAGAATTTGGAATGATCGGAGAGCATACTGTAAAAAGCCAACGGCCAAGATCAGTTCATGACACAAAGGGCCAACAGGAGCGAGATGAATCTGCTAAATTTATGGCACAAACTGGTAATACAATAGTTATGTTTCTTTCCTTTATGTTAACTAAACTTAATTTCATCTAAGTCACTTTGCATGCTCTCTCTCTCTAATGCACATTTAAAGTGAAGATAATTTTTGTTATATTCATTTTTATCCTTCTTATTAATTACCCCATAGAAATATAAAATTCCTCAAAAGGAAATGTTGGCATATCCTTCAGCAAATTGACTTAGAATAAGAATTCCAACTGGGTTCTTAATTCTGTTCCACTGTAATACAAAGAACAGTTGAGTGTTTTTATATATCCATTTCTTTTCAACAGAAGGAGCTGTAGGTTCTAGCTTGCATGCTGGTCATGATTATGTGATTGATGAGTCATTGAACCAATAAGAAACCTAAACCTTAGGAAATATTGTTTTTAATAATTATTTTCCCCTAAGTGTTTATTTTTGCATGGGGGTTTTGGATATGTTACAAAGTATATCTTGGGCTGGGGATTGCCTTTTTGCTTTTTGCTTTTTTTTTGCTTTTTTTGTTTCTCTTTTTTTTTTTACCATTTGTGAGATGTGTACATTTTAAGTTGCAAACCACTTCGTAGACTAAACCCTATCTGTGTTTTTCTCATCCTAATTCACCTTGGACTTTTTAGTTTACATTTTATGCTTTTGGTTTCACCATTTTAGACTGTCCTATTTGTTGCACTGTTTCATTAAACAAAAAAAAGAATAGAAAAATAAACAAATTGATCCACTTTTCAACCCAATCTTTGATCAGCCCAATAATGCACTTTAAAAATTTGCATTATTTTTCTAACATTAGAGAAGAAAAATAATATAACTTTGAAAATCAGTGTGTAGTGCATAGAAGATGTCATTCACATCTGACTAGAGCTGAGTGTAGTGCTGAGCTTTTTTTTTTTCAAACAAAAAAGTAGATAATAATGTTATACAGTGTATTTTCTTACCTATGACAGGCAGTCTACTGGAAAAATTCCATATATTGTTTGCATTTGGAACAGCCATGCAATCGCTCATTGGGGAATTACAACTAATACAATTGTGTATATATATACAATTGTACCACTGTACATTTATCATAAAAATTTAATAGTTTGTCTTTGTCTGACATAAATGTAGCAACTATGAAAGGAACAAAGAGGGCCAGTCTTAGATGCATATTTTATATGCAGCAGTGTAAGTCACATGTTAAGGCAGCATGATGTCGACTTTTTCTGTAGCATTTTGATTGTCTTCAACAGAAATGTTCCTCAAGCAAAGTTAACATCATGGTAGCAGTGACTTAAATCCTGTGATCTGCTGAATATGATTGAGGATCGCCCCTCTTGTTATCTTGATTTTTTTTTCTATTTCTTGTCAATCCTGGGTCAAAAATAAACAACTCAAGAAATTCTGAACTGGCATTTAGGTCAATAAAATTCAAGTATAGTTGAGTACAGACATGATCCATTTTTTTAGTAGAACTGTAGTTGCAAACTAACATTCATCACAGGTCATTCTCTAACTTTTGTAAGCCATCTTGCATGTATTCTACATGTTCAATCACATTTAATGCTTTTTTTTCTGGTATTAGTTCAGTTGATCTTTTCTTCCTTCCTTTGGTTTCTTTATGTTGTTTGCATGCCTTACTTGTAAATACTAAGATGACATTTAGCCAGTAGCCTTAAATCTGAACATAAGTACCTGCTTACAGTATCTGTTACATGGTGACCAGACATTCAACACATAAAGTATTATGATTTTGCCTCAAATATAAATTCAGTAAATTATTAATGTGATTTTTTTTTTTTTTTCACTATGCTGCATATTGAGATATATGAGGGTGAAGTCACTATTTAACACCCTGGATAGTTGCCATATTTTGGCATGCACTCTGTTTTAATGTAAATTACTCAAAATAATTCATGCAGACATAGAAAATTCTAGGTTTACCCTGTCCACCTAGCTTAAATATGCAGTCATAATATGTCCTGTGTGGCACCTCATGTAACTTTTGTAGGCGCACCGCTCCGACTGGCCCTACCCTCCTGGGCTGTTGTGTGACCTTTTTGCTGCTTTTAACTGGTGTCACCCTTCTCCTACACAGGTGACCCAGGTGCTGAGGAGTGGTCCCAGTGGAGCTCTTGCTCAGTTACATGTGGTCAAGGGTCGCAGGTGCGAACAAGAACATGTGTCTCACCTTTCGGAACACACTGCAGCGGCCCTTTAAGAGAATCAAGGGTTTGCAATAACACTGCCCCTTGTCCAGGTAGTGTTAGCCAACAGATGCACAGTGGCACTTCCTGTCTGTTTGTTGAATTGTTATTATTCTTCTCATTTACTCCTAATGGATTTTTCTTGTCATGTCATCTTGTCATATCATGTCATATGTTATTTTAAACACCATACGTTTTTTCATCTATTTTTCTAGTCAGTGTACACTAATTATACACATCACTTTCATCCACCACTCTTTTAACTAAAATGATGTTGCAAATTGTAAATTTTTGTCATCTATTTTTGGTTCTTTTGCAGTTTAAAGTAAAAAAACTGAAGGAAAGCATCTGAATAATACGAGCAACACAGAGCTGAAATATATGTTAATGTAGTTCTAATGATTTCCATTTTCTGTGATCAGTTGGTCTAAATTAACATAGCTAAAAATGTCTGACTTGTAGTTGCCTGGTTATTGTTGGGGATGGGAATGATTTGGGGCGGGGAGTGATTTGGGGGGAAGAGGACATTTTTATTTTTACAAATTTCTAAAGAGAAACTTGGATGAAATCATAAAATATATGAAATTACATTTTGTGGAAATGAATGAGGTAAGAATTTGACCCTGCCTTTTATTATAATTCCTGTGCACACTGATGCTTGAAATTTTGTCACATGGTTGTTTGCACTGAATTGCAATGAAGTGCCCTGGTTGTTCCTTGCAACCTTCAAAAAGGAGGAAAACAAAATTATTTTCATGAAAAAAAAAAAACTTTAGCATAGATCAGCTTAAGACTTCAGCACAGCTCAGCCTGATGGTTTTACAGTAATGTGCAGAAATTGAGCCAACATGGTAAATGGCAAATGAAGAATGGCATTGCCTTATAGCCCTTATAGCCCTTTTTTTTTTACAATGGATGTGGCTGTACATATTTTTTGAAGAGTGTTTTATGTGTCGAGTTTTAAAAAAAAAAAAAATTTTATCAGAAATTTTACATACTTACATGAGATATGTAAGTGAAATCTTTGTCAATGGTAGTGAAGAACATGACATGACCATGTGCTTTTGCTATGCCTGCCTTGTCTATTCACATAGACATTCTTTACATTATTGAATATCTGTGCCTTCAATAGTCTAAAATTCCACTGTTTTTTTTACCTTGTGGCAAAATGTTTTTAATCGTCCACCTATATTCATTATGTAAGTGTTGGAACACTTTCTAAAGCCTGCCTGCAGTAGTAGATACAGTATAATGATGGACAGGCTGTTGCGCAATCTCGCTTTAATGTTGTAGTCTTAACTGAAGCAGGTGAGGGTCAGGGGTTTAGAATATCGTCTGATCAAATCTGTTTAAAAATGAGAACCTGGTTAATAAAAAGGCTCTGTATTTATGGATGGATCCTTGATTCTTTTCTGAAGAAGGCTTCAGATGGCTCTATATAGATTGCTTGTCCTACCTTTTTGTGGAAAGTGCAAAGGGATTTAGCTTTTAATTAAAATGTTTGAGCAGGACTTAAGCTTTCTTTATTCAATTGGAGAGAAAAAGAGGGCTTCCTTGGCAGAAAGTAAGGACACTGAGAGGGAATGTACGCCTGAAGAGTAAACCAAGAGTGAACACACACCCAGGCTTTTGATGACCTGTGCCATGCCATGTGGAGAATATTGGTGTTGTTAGCAGTAAGTAGTAAAAGATTTAAAAAAAAAAAATCAAGATAGATCAAGTTAGATCAAGTCTTCTAGCGTTATTGAATCACAGCACAGCATTATTAAATCATAAATTCAGGCAGTGTTCAAGATGAATCATAGTTTCATGTATCTGTCATTAGGTACTTTTGTACTTTCTCATACCATTTTAAATGCTTTTGTTGTTTAGCTTGGTCTATTGCTTAAAAACAGCTAAAAAGAAGACAGAAAAAAACTTTCCATTTTTTATTCCACCTCTAAACTGACTAACACTATGGTCACTCTATGTGCTTTTTCATCCATTTAACATATTCTAAGATGCATGTTCTTTCCTGCTGATTTTCCTGTACTACTAAGATGTTTTTAATAAGATGTAGGGTCTATTTCTATGTTTATGTAAGTATGTGGGTGTGGGTGTGTAGGGGTGTCCAAGTGTGTCTTAACTACTTTACTGTGTTGGCAGTGCATGGTGTGTGGGAGGAGTGGTCTCCATGGAGTCTCTGCTCCTTTACCTGTGGTCGGGGACACCGCACCCGAACCCGAGTCTGCACACCACCTCAGCATGGTGGTAGGGGCTGTGACGGCCCAGAGACGCAGAGTAAACTCTGCAACATCGCCCTTTGCCCAGGTCTGTTCCCTTCTCTTTTCCCTCTCTGGTGATTAATGTTCTACTCTCTCGGTTCTCCCAAAAGAACTCTTACCACATTTTCCTGAACCTCTGACCTCTCCTGCTCTTCACTAGTCATAACAATTTTTTGCTGCAAAAATCGATGATCATTCCACTAATTTTGGGTGCACTCAAACCTGCTGACTTCTAAGAATCTAGGTGGGATTAGGCCCACTGTAGCGATGTTTAGTTTCCCTCTTCCCCACTCCAAAGAGAGCCTAAGCCCACCTCACAGCTTCCTCTGGCTTCACCATTGTAGGACTAGTTACTAAGCATTATATTGAGCAAGTTGGAGGAGCTTGGATGCAGATCTAGGGACTCTCAGGCCATTAATTGCACCAGGGAACACCTATTAATGCACCCTGTGTGGGTTCAAATTGCCATTTAAAAACCGGTATGAAATGGCAAGAATAGCCAACCACAGGGCCATCAAATAGCTTGTTGCTGAAGAGGAAATGCAAGTTCAGTAATGCCGATAATGTCTTAGTACAGTTCTTATGGAATAAAGGCTCTCTTGTGACAACAAAAATGTGGAGACTATTAATATGGCTGATATGCCATTTAATTACTAGGCAATCTAGTTTTAAATAAATGCCTCCTTTGTGCATAATAATGTGTAGGCTATGTGTTTCTGATACTGATGTAAACGTATGTGCTAAGACTGTGTTAGTTATTTCACCAACATCCTAAAATAAACTCTTATTATTAGACATTTTGTTATAAAAAAAGAGAACATCTATGAATAAATAAACAATGACTGAATAAAAAATTCATCCTGGCAGTCAAAGTAGATCAGTCTTGCAGGAAAACCACACACCTGGCAACACTGCCTGTACTGCGTTGAACAACACACATGGCGCTAATTTACACCTGATTTTGGGAGGCAGACAAAATCATACGCAAAACTGCCTAAGGCTAGCTGGCCAAGGTTTATTACATTAGCTGCACTTCCTGTTTCTCTACAGAACAGATCTGGCATTATAGAGATGACGCGGCACATGGGGCTGAAGTGAAAATCGCTTAGGCGCAATTGCCCATGAATGGCAAGCAGATTTGTGATGATGAGATTCTCTGTACAGCAAATGTTTGGCTGTGATGGGGTAACTGACAGATTGCGCTCCAGCCGACTGCAGACTGCTTTGTTTGTCTCCTTAAAAGCTTCGGCCCATTCAGCAGAAAAAAAGCCAGGCAATTAGTAGCTCTTCTCCCCACAGAATCTCTTTTCCTTGTAGACTCAGTTCATTCAGTGAATCTTCTGTTGCCAAACACCAGTTTTATATTTTCATTCAGGCTCTTCTAAAGGCAACCCCAGCATTTCTGTCAATGAAGTATAACCACTGCTGAAAAGTTTATTGCATTGCATTTATTTTTATAAACATAAGGTAGAGACAATGCGTGTATGTGTGTGTGTGTGTGTGTGTGTGTGTGTGTGTGAGAGAGAGAGAGAGAGAGAGAGAGAGAGAGAAAACAAGAATCTCTATCCCATATGTTAGGTTGCCTTTCTCTGTAATGTGGCTTATACATACAAGTCATTAAATTCTCAAAAGTTGCTTTGCATTCTATACAGACTTCATGTCTACCAATGGTTCAGAGTCGTGCATACAGAATATCTAACTGTCCAGAATTCGCACTGGAAGTATTCCACCAATACAATGCTATAAATGGAAATAGTTACATAATAAATGAATACTTCGAATATATTACATAGAATACTTAGTAAATAATCACTGCTTACTAAATACAGAAGGCCATGTTTATATTTTTATAGTCATACCGAGCTGTTGATACATACCATTTGTATCTGCTGTCAAAAGTGAGTCTAAGGTTAACTGAATAATCTCTAATGTTTTGTCTCCTTGGCTGGCTGCAGTGGACGGTCAGTGGCAGGAATGGAGTGCGTGGAGTGATTGCTCAGTGACCTGTGCCAATGGGACGCAGCAGAGAAAGAGGCAGTGCTCAGCTGCTGCTCATGGTGGTTCAGAGTGTCGTGGCCACTGGGCCGAGAGCCGAGAGTGCCACAACCCCGAGTGCACAGGTAAAAACTCTTAGATCTGAATCTTCCACAGACAGAGTTCTAGACTAATGCACTTTGTCTCAGTGAATCATGATGTGGGAATTACAGTTTTTTTAGGTATTATACCTCAGTAGAGAAGGAAAGAGAGCACTGCAAATAGAAAGGCCTCAAAGCAAAATCATCTAGACCTGAATTTCAAGTGCGTTGTGCCAATGTCTGAATCACTGAATCAGCTGAAGCACTTTTCATTAGAGAAGAATGAAACATAACAAATGATTATTATATGTAAACAATTATTAGATGTATTAAGGAAATTACCTCCTGAATTGTCAGGCTGACCAGTAGTTCCTTTTGTACTCCATAGTTTCTGTTACCGATTTTTATATGGAAAGTGCTCATTTGTTTCTTTTATTAATAAACTAAGATCACTCTGCCATTAGGTAACAAAATACCCATCATATTATGGAAGAATAAATATTATAAAATTAGTATTTCTTTTGTTTCTTTTAACTTTCATCTTCCAATTTATATGGATTTATACATCCCTTATGTTCAACATGTTATATGTTTAATGAAGTAGAGCTATTATGTTTTTTTCTGATCTTTAAGGCTTTAAATTATAAAGTAAGTTTTAAAATATGATATATGCATTGATATGCAATGATCAGCCATAACATCAAAACCACCTGCCTAATATTGTGTTGGTCCCCTTTATGCCGCCAAAACAGCTCTGAACCATTGAGGCATGGACTCCACAAGACCTCTGAAGGTGTGCTGTGGTATCTGGCACCAAGACATTAGCAGCAGATACTTTAGGTACTGGGGCCTCCATGGATTGAACTTGTTTGTCCATCCCACAAATGCTCAATCGGATTGAGATATGGGGAATTTGTAGGCCACGTCAACACTTTGAACTCTTTGTCATGTTCCGCAAACCATTCCTGAACAATTTTTTGCAATATGGCAGGGCACATTATCTTGCTGAAAGAGGCCACTGCATTTAGGGAATACCATTGCCATGAAGAGGTGTACGGGTAGATGGTACGTGTCAAAGTAACATCCACATCCAAGGTTTCCCAGCAGAACATTGCCCAGAGCATCACACTGCCTCCGCAAGCTTGCCTTCTTCCCATAGTGCATTCTGGTGCCTTCTCTTCCCAAGCAAGTGACGCACACACACCTGGCCCTCCACATGATGTATAAGAAAAAGTGATTCATCAAACCAGGCCACCTTCTTCCATTGCTCCATGGTCCAGTTCTGATGCTCACGTGTCCGTTGTAGGCGCTTCCAGTGGTGGACAGGGGTCAGCATGGGCACTCTGACCAGTCTGAGACTACGCAGCCCCATGCGCAGCAAGCTGTGATGCACTGTGTGCTCTGACACTTTTCTATCATAGCCAACATTAACTTTTTCAGAAATTTGTGCTACAGTAGCTCTTCAGTGGTATTGGACAAGGTGGGCTATCCTTCGCTCCCCACACACATCAGTGAGCCTTGGGAGCCTATGACCCTGTCCTAGGTTCACTGGTTGGCCCTTGTCAAAGTCACTCAGATCTTTATACTTGTACATTTTTCCTGCTTCCAATACATCAACTTCAAGAACTGACTGTTCACTAATATGCCTAATATGCCCAGCATATAATCAATGTTATTCACTTCACCTGTCAGTGGTTTTAAGTTACGGCTGGTTATTTTTATGTAAACTATACATAATATGCTCTCTTAAATCTGACTGGCCAAATAAAACCACCAACCACATAAAAAGACTATGTCACACGCATTTTTTTCCTGTTCTAGGTGATAGTATTTCTAATATTTGATTTATTAATAATTTCACCATGATTGACTCTTGCTGAATAAGACTTATTGAGTTTGATTCTTGCCCTCAATCACCCTTACCATCAACAGAATAAATTATTAAGTAGGAAATTGATCTTCAGAACAGTATAATATCAGCACCATGAGTAATACTCATCCTTAATGAAGAACTATACCATAATATTGAGTAATTTTTCATGCAATAACAATCAGATAGGTAAACTGAGGGTGCTTTAAATAAATGCTGGTTGCAAAATGCACAATGTTTTAAACTGGTTATTCATATAAGTGTCTAATCATTCATTTAAGCGCTGACTCTGTGTTTTCTTTTTTTGAGTGATTTTTCTGATTTCTTTACAAAATTGACAAAGGTTTGTTTACATTTTTCCATCACAGTATTTCTGACAAATAAATGAAAGAGTTTTACGAGTACATTTTCAAATGTACTGATTATTTGTTGTGTGAAATAACCCCAAATAGGAAAGAACCTAAGGTATAAATTTCAGTTTGGACCTATCAAATGGGCTAATAGCTGTGAAAGCAAACTATTTGTCATCAGTCACTGAACTACCTACTTGAGTTAAAGCCTTTATTTAAAAAATATTGGAAATGTGTAGCAGACTGGAACCTTGTGTACGGTTGTTATGCTTTTACAAAAATAATAACAACCACAAAATTGTAATGTAGATGTAATGCAGGTTTATTCATTAACTGTAAACGAAAAGTGTCCATAAAGCAAAAAACTGAAAACATAAAGCCAGCTGAAGTGTGGATAAATAGATTTAAAAAAAATTAACCTGTCCTGCTAGTTCGATTTGTTTTAGATGTTTAAATATTTTAGATTCAAGGCAACTTCCTTTATTTCATGGAAATTTGTTACAAAAAATTTTTTAATTTACTCTAAGTTTTACATTTAAATATTTGCCTCACATTTAGTGAAAGCTGGTCAACATGGAGAAAATGGGTCCTTTTTCATATGCTTATGTTGTACCTTTCAGGTTTGTTATTTATTATAGCACCAAAGCAGGGCCATCTTTTTTATGAAGGGTTTTATGCTATTCATTAAAGCACCATAAACTATGCTGTCAGATTTTGAACTTTTATCATAAAATATATTTTAATATTGGCAAAGTGAGAGAAATTATATCCACATTTGCCGAACACCCTCTTATTCATTAAAGGATGCATATCTCATTATTACACATGATTTTTATTACTTAAATTTAGGGGTCAAAAAACTTCCGAAAGCTTTTTACTTGGAGCAATAAAACTGGAGTCATGTCCATGTTAAAATAAAAAATCTCAAGCCACTTTAAAGCTAACATATGAGTTAAATTCATAACATGAATTTATAATGTTCATAACATTATACCTCTGCCTGCCATAATTGTGTGTGTATCAATATCTTGTTATTCAATGTAGCATTCACATAGAGGTCAAATCAAATTACTGGGATTAAAAAGGATGAATTTTGTGAAAAATGGTGCAGCCTTGACATATAACACAAAGGAACAGAGTAATGGAGATGGCTGTCTTCTTATTGCTCTGTGTGTGTGTGTTTGTGTCTCAGCAAATGGCCAGTGGAACCCTTGGGGGCCATGGAGTGGGTGTTCAAAGTCGTGTGATGGGGGCTGGCAGCGGCGTGTACGGGTGTGCCAGGGCCTAGCTGTCACAGGGCAACAGTGTGAGGGCAATGGAGAGGAGGTCCACAAATGCAGCGAGCAGCGTTGCCCAGGTAACCATATGGACAACAATCACCAGGAGTCAGTTATGCCATGATGAGCAAGGAGAAAGCTGAATGAAACCAGAGTGTGCAGATAAATATTTGGCTTTTTGAAGAGCTAAACTGTATCTGCAGTGGATTATTATTTACTTAAATGTCTGCTGGGAAATTTGTCCATAATCCTTATGCAAGCATTTGTAGAATAAATTTGTTTTTAATTTGATTATTAAAACCATGGTAATCAATGTTGGTGATCATGCTAGACCCCACAGTCCTGTGCGATCCATCAAAACCTCCACAAGTTCTCCCTTTTTTTTTGGTGCTGTTTTTTTTGTAAGGATTCATTCTTATTGATACACAGCAAGTAAGCACACATAGAAATGTATATTTGTACTTGCATTAGAATGAATGCATTTGGTTGTATCACCACATAAAGTTTTGTCATGTCTGTAAACATCCACTTAAATGATGACTTTCTGTCTGCTCTTGTGTAGCTCCCTATGAGATTTGTCCTGAGGACTATGCAGTTTCCATGTTGTGGAGAAGGACACCGTCTGGAGAATTAGCCTTCAATAGATGCCCACCCAATGCCACAGGTATGAGGAAGTTTCATATTTGACATGAGGGCAAGTTAAAGCTCAAATCAGGAAAATGCACTGCAATAACAGAGGCTTTGGAATGATAATGCAGTAATTTAGTTCAATTGTGCTCACTGTGTATAAATCCCATCATAATACTAGGATAGTTTTTATCTTTTATGATCAGGGCTTTAAATCCTGTAAAAGGAGTAAAATCTCAGAGTTTACTATTGAATTTCATGACACAGCAAGTCCATTGTTGTCAAGCTCTTGCAAATGGCACTTAGACGAGAAGAAGGTATGTGGGGAACCAGAGGTTAAACAGAGGTTTAGGTGGTGGGGAATCCCTTTTTTATGGATCCCAAGAATGAACAGTGCTGTTTAATTTATGTTCTGCATTTCAGTTTATGTGCATGTTTTCACTATATATATTGTTTATTTGTTTGTTTATTTGAACTGCATTATGTGGTCTTGAATGGTTGCTTTTACTTATCAAACACAGTGCTTTGGTTGAGTATTTATGACACTCTCACTTCTTGTGAAGTCTACAACAATTGAGCCATGAGCAATTGGATTTCCAAGGCAAGTCAACCATTGTCACAGCAACACTCAGAGTAGTCTTATTATTAGTCATTATTTTAATTTATCGATTGGTTTTGGTTTGTTTTCTTTCAAGTAATTAATATGAATGACTTTCATTAAATTTGTGTGTAATTTAAATAAATAAACACTTTCAGCATGACAATGTAATCCATATTTGAAATTCAGCAACTCATTCAGTAAATTATATTTGAAGCCAGTGAAGGTTAACATTGATATAGATATTTTTCTAAACTAACTAGCTTTTCAGGAATACTACATTTCTTGTGTTAAGGGTCTTGCAAACGATTTACTAATAAATTTGTTTACACTTTCCTTGGTAAGTGAAGCCCAATGTCCAATGATAAAGTATATACATTGCCTGTTCACTTATAAATCATACTTATAAATATTAAAAGCTTGCATGTTTTTTCTCTTTACCAGGTTGCTAAAGTTTCTTTTATTTTTAACAATTTTTCTTTTATTTTGAACAATGCATATCAAAATGTCAAGTCCTGGTCAGGGTTGTAGATCCAGAACACTGACCATAAGGCAGGAATACACCCTGGATGGGACATCATTCCATCTCAGGGCACCGTGCACAAACATTTGCATTCACAAATTCACAGGAAACCGGGGAACCCAGAAGAAACTCACACGGACATGGGAAGGACATGCAAAACCCTGCACAGACAGTAACCTGAGCTCTGTCACCTGGGCTAGCAGGGCTAAGCCTCCTGTCTTTCAAAGATAAAATTAATCAATATAAGGTTTCAATTTTGGCATCCCAATCAAATTATTTGTTATTAACAAAAAACTTAAAGTGGGTTACTTTGGACTTTGATGGAACCAAGTGCAACAGCACCACCAGCATTGAAGATGATTATTATGCTATTGAGTCCTTGTGATGTAATGACTAGCTCCATCCTAATGTTTTCTTTGTCAAGCTATTGATGGATATTAGATTTTAGCCCTACCTAATATCATTACCAGCTGTTATTGATTGTATCTATAACATTATGAAAAACTAAATCACCATTGATTTGGAGAGAAGTCTCATCTCATCTCTGGATACATGCTTATTTATTTGTTTGTGTGTTTGTTTGTTTGTTTGTTTGTTTTGTTGTGATCTCTCCATGCAGCTTCACTTTATTCAATTAAATTCAATTCAGTTTTATTTGTATAGCACTTTTAACAATGGACATTGTCACAAAGCAGCTTTACAGAA
>CM075001.1:8489089-8520812 GCA_037576825.1 Pangasius krempfi
AAAATAAAGCTGAAAGTCTACACTTCAATCATATCTTGATTGTTTTATTTCAAATCCATTGTGGTGGTGTATAAAGGCAAAATCACAAAAACTGTCATTGTCCATGTCAATACTTCCAGACCTAACTGTATATATATACTTTGTAAGAACAGATAGGTTAGGGCTCCTTTTCATGGTTTCCTCTGTGAAAGGAAATGCTGGAAGAGAGGGTGACTGAGGTCGACCTCTTCCTCGCCCTAGTGGGGAAAGTGGGAATGGTAGAAGCCACGGACACAGTGACCCACCATTATAGTAAAACAGCAAGTGGAATAAGCCGGAGAGATTGAAAAGCAGTCTATCTACTAAAATGCTCATTTGGCCTTGAGAGGAAGGCAGCTCTGTAATAAAGTCTAAGGCAAAATGGAACCATGGGTGTTGCGGGACTCGTGAGGGCAGGAGTTTGTCAGCTAGGAGAGTGTGTGAACCTTGTCCTGGTCACACAACAAGCATGAGTTTACAATGCTCTGTCTTATCATAGTTCCCCTTCAGGAACTCGAGCTGCGTCGAAACGCTATGGGAACGCCTTCAGCGTGACCACGCTCTGAATCACGTGTAATCAGTCCAATGGATGGGCGAGACGTCATGGGCGGGGTGACGTAGCGACCAGGAAGCTTAAAAGCACGCATGGTGGATACAGCGGCAGCTTTCTGTCATTCAGCAAGCGCTCTGTGTGTGTCAGTCTGATTTTGTATTGTCGGTCTAAACATTACTTCAAAAGCGAAAGAAAAGACAAAACATAAGGGCGAGAGCGTTTAGGCTGTGTGTTCCTCCCTGCCCGCGCTGGTGGGGATACACACGGCCTGTGCGTTGTCGGCTGTCGAGGGAGCCGGGTGCTCACATTGCGAGCGTTTGCTGCTGCATGCACTTCGCTCCCGGAGGGCTCTCTTTGAGGAGGGAGCCTTCACCCGTGTTCCTCGTGGTGCTGGCCCTGCTTCTGCTGAGGCAGAGCGGCGGTTACGTGGGCTTGATGGATTTGGTGGAAGGAATGGAGACAGGCGAGTCCCTTTCTCCTTCCTCACCCACCAGATCCACTGCCCGCTCAATGGGATCGAAAGCCCGCTTTGCGGTTTCTTCCCCCCGGGGAGAGGCCTCGGCGCTCCGCCTGTCTTCCTCAGAGGAGGCTGACATGGAGGGCGCCGATAATGATTCGCCCCTCAAATGGATTTGGTGGAGGGAATGGAGACGGGCGAGTCCCTTTCTTCTTCCTCATCCGCCAGATCCACTGGTCCTTTTATGTGGTTTCGCTTTCGCTGCGGCATGCCTAAAGCTCGCGAAAAGACGAAACATGAGGCAAAAACAGGCAGCATTTTAGGCAGTGTGTTTCTCCCTGCCCGGGCTATATTACGGGTGGGGATACACACGGTCTGTGCATTGTCTGTTTAGCAGTGGAGCCCGCATTGCGTGCGTTTGCCGCTGCATGTGCTTCGCTCCTGGAAGGCTCTCTTTGAGGAGCTGCCACCTCCACACTGGAGCCTACTTTTCTTCCCCGACCTTCACACTGAGGTGTCAAGGTCGTGGGGGAGGCCTTTCTAGACTCAGGAGATCGTTCTGCCAACCCTGGCACCCATGGTGCTCTCAGTTTCCGCCCGGGAACGTAGCGGTAGTGGGAGGCTCGCTACCTCTTCGAAAGTTTCCAGCGCAGATAGTTCGGCCGTCCCCTGCCAGTCCGCTGTTTCAGGGCACCGAGCTAGCCGCTCGGTGATTAGTGAGATTAGAGATTAGTGAAATTTTTGTACTGTGTATCCTTATAGGTCAGGGAGCAGACCTTTCTTGGCTACTTGGCCTAACTGTAGATGCTGGTTTCTTTTGATCATTTGATTCCAATGTAACTAAAATCTCTAAAACCGCTTATAGTCTTCTAAGAAACATAGCCAAAAGAACTATCTTAACTCAACATGACACTCAGAAACAGGTGTATGTTTTCATCACATCTAAATTAGACTGTTGTAACATGTTGCTGACTATTGTAGCATCATCTGCTTCCTTTCTAAGGAAACTTCAGCTAGTTCAGAATGAACCAGCTCTCATACTTACCTGAAATAGAAAGTCAGAGAACATTAGCCCATTCTTATTCAAGCTACACTGGTGCCTCTTAAGTTAGTCTTTGACTATAAAGTCCTGCTCATGACATTTAAAGCTATGATGTATGCCACTCCTGAAACAGTATAGCCCAACATTCTGAGAACTTCACTCAGCTGAGGTGGGCCTACTGTTACTGCCAAAGATTTAAATGCTTATTCCTTATACGGAATCTCTTGAGTGGCATTGCATACTTAATGGTAATACACAGGTGGCTAACTTGGCTAGCAAAGATTTTCAGATGACATTAATTGCAGCTCCCAATCCCTACTAATTATTCAAATGTGTCTAATTATATACAACAGGGAATGCACTAGTGTTTTTTTCTACAACTTGATGTATTTCTGAGTGAATTGGCATTTGGATGGAAATAATGTAGGTGTCACTGATGGATTTTATCCATCAGGATTTAATTGGCCTGTTTAATCAAAATATGGAGTCAGACCTAGATGCTAGCCTGCGGTCAATTGTGAACTGTGGATTGCTCACCACCTGCAACAGAGGCTCACAAAATTGTACTAGTGTTTTTGCTTACTGGTCTGTATCGCTGTGACTAGAGAGAGCTTGGGTTATTGTCCTTAACCCAAAACGGTTGGGATTTGTGGTTGGCAGCCATGTTTGTAGACCAATCTGTGTTTCATGGTTTGTAGAGCAGCTCTCATACTTAAGTGAAATAGAAAGTCTGGAACTGAAGCCCCGGATTAACCTCCAGTAGAAATTGTCAAACTACAGCAACCTCTGTATTTCCTTGACTGTAGTGGGAATGGGCCAATTTCTTAAGGCGGTGATCTTGCCTTGGTCCATGAGATCTCTCTCCTGGTTGATAATATAGCCAAGAAACGAGCTAGCTGTAGACTTGTAGAATCTGTACCAAGGCGCGTTAAAGCTGTTATGGTGACTTTGGGTGGCCCAATACCTTACTAAGATACCTTCTGTTGGTTTCTTCTATAGTTTGTCTTCTGTCTGTGTATATTATAGAAAATAACCTAGTAATGGTTTATGCAAGTTTTTTTTTTAAAGTCTCTTTAATATAATATCTTTATAATCTGATATAATCTGATAGACATTTACTCTGATTCAATGTTTAATATGATTCTCATACGATAATTCTAAAATAATCTCTCAGGTAGGTTAAAGCAAAGACATTTTCAAGCAAATGAGCCTTAAATTAAGCTAATCATGATCAGCATTATGTAATCTAGTACTATAATCTAACCAGATATTGTTTTACCAGATCTAGATGGCTCTCCTGTTTTCATTCTTGGCACAGTCCTCTACAAGACACTGGGACTTGTGCTACCTGCCCCAAGGTAAGATCTTCCTGAGTTGTTTAAGTACGACTGACAATTTATGAATTGTGTGATACAGATGACTTTCCACAAACTGGTGTGTTTGACTGGTGTTAATTCAGTGATGACAGTGTAAATTAATCATGAATATTCCACAGAATATAAGCACTTTTGTTGTGATGTTCTCCACTGACACTCAGCTGTGTAGCTTTAATGTAAAGCCTGATTATCAAATTACATTCATAATGGTTTATAAGTAATTTGTAAAAAAAAACACATTTGAAGCTCCCTAATAGGACAGTACTAACAATGCCAGTTGCTAATAAATTGGAATGCATTTAAAAGCAGCACTTATCCAATAATCCAGTTTATAAATAGTATGTATTATCTTTGATGTATGTCATGTGTGGAACTGTGAGCTGTAAAACAATTCCAACATGAATATGAGTAGAGCTTCTGAGCACCAAAATGTTTTTGATGTGTGTGTGAGAAAGGGTCTCTCTCTTTATCTCTCCCTCTCTCATACATAAACCCTTCTCTGTTTCCTCTGCAGCTACTTCTCAGGAGTTCACATTTCCCATACCCTTTCCAAATTGATGTGTGCTTCCCATACTGACATTTAAAAAAAAAACATGGCCACATATATTATCTGAAACTAGGGTGTGTTTACTTTTCATATACTAATATACTTGTTCTTTTTTCATGTACTAGTAATCCACTTAGAGCTGTTTCAAAATATACAATATATAGTATATACTCTGAAAGTATTGGAATGGCAAGGCCAATTCTTTTGTTTTTTGCTGTGCAATGAAGACATTTGAGTATGAGATCAACATTTTGTTAAAATTTGTTTAACATTTAACATTTAATTTAACATTTGTTAAAAAGGATAAACATCATATAGACCAGATACCTGTCTATGGGAGAAACGCAATGTACTGTATTTTATGGCAGGATGGAACCCCAGCCAGGTAGCTCACCCTGTGGCACTGTATGGTAATTAGGTTTCTGAGTATCTAATCTAAGGTTCCAGAGTCTGTGGAAACAAAGGCAAAAGGTCTCCTGTGTATACCAGGGGGTCCCATTATCTGTATGTGTGGATGTATCGCAACATATAGTGTAGATGTTATTTCTTAAATCTATATGATATTTATGATGTCACCACATTGTTCATCATGAAATGTGGATTAGGTTGAGACCAAATATGCCCAGAAGAATATTTTATTTAAGCATAATTTAGATGACCAGGTTTAATTCACATAGTCATTCTGACCCACATTCCTGATCACTTTAACCTTAATCAAATTACTGCCACAGTTTATAAATCTACTACAGCAAAGAATTACAGTGAAGGGCCACAAAAGTTCTGAAACCAAGATTAACCTCTACCAAAGTGATAGAAAGGCCAAAGTATATAGAAAGAAAGGACCTGCTCATAATCCAAAACATATGAACTCACTGGTCAAGCATGGTGGAGGTAGTGTCATGGCTTGGGCTTGCATGGCTGCTTCTCGAACGAGCTCATTAATGTGAGCAACAGAATGAATTCAGAAGTCTACAGAAACATTCTGTCTGCTGATTTGCAGAGAAATGCATCCAATCTAATGCATTTGGGGGGTGGGGGGGTGGAAGGTTTTAGACTGGTCAAGTCAATCACCAGACCTTAGCCCAACATTATTAATATTATGCGCGTGGCTTTCACCTCCTGGGGAAAGAGGAAACTGAAGGGAGAAACCCCCCAAAACAACAACTGAAAGAAGCTGTGGTACAACCCTGGAATAGCATCACAAAAGAAATACACAACAGTTTGATGATGTCAGTGGGTCACCTGCTTGATGCAGTTATTGCAAGCAAGGGGTATGCAACCAAATATTAAGTGTTATTTACTTTAATTTGCTCTCCTAGAAATTGGGTGGTAGCAGAGGTGCCATGTTCTAACACATCCAGATGTAAATATCAGGAAAGCTGAAATTCTGCTCTATCATCTCATATTCATCTTTTGCTCTCAACCTCAAATGTCCACATGTTCCAATACTTTCAGAGGGCACTGTAAATATTCAGGTCTCAATATATCAGACCCATATATCATATTAAATGATTTATTAGGTGTTTCTATGATCAGATTATTTGACAATATACACTAGGCGCAGCATACATTTTTTATAAAGCAATTTTAGCTGTAGATGAAAAGTTTTTAAAACTGTTTCATCTGTTTAATTCATATAACTTGGTGGCCCCAAGAGCATGGCACAAGGATTTCCAGACTTGAGATTAATTGCGGTCCCCGGTCCGAAATGATATCCAGAGGAATCCCATCTAGCCAGAAAACATGTTGGACTACGTGGTCCGTGGTTTCATTTTTATAAAGCAATTTTAACTGTAGGAGAAAAGATTTTAAAACTGCTTCATCCGTTTAATTCATATAATTTTATTTTTACAGCAATTTTCTTAAAATGTACTTTATGAATAATATATACTGTACTTGACTTATTAAACTAATTCAAGGGACTGACTTGGACAGGCTTCATCTGGGAGATGTGGAAGGAAGGGTGGATGCACATGGACCTGGGGAGCTTAAGCTTGACTACTGAGGGGTTGATGATGTTCTCGATGGTGAATGTGCCTAGGAATCTGGGAAAGTTTATTGGATTATGTTTTCAGGGGAATGTCTTTTGGAGGAGAGCCATACCTTTTGCTGTGGCTGGTAGTTGGGAGCTGGGGTGCGACAGCGGTCAGCCAGACCCCAGTTGCGGTCAGCAGAGTGGATCAGGGTGGCATGAGTCGTTATTAGTCAAAAATTAGTCGCTCTCTCTTTATTTTGTGGCATTGATGAATGTGGGCCTGCACAGATGGAACAGCGATGTTGGTAACCCAAGAAGCATGCAAAGGGGACCTAGCATTGGCAGTGCTGGTAGTTGGGAACTCCAGGTAGAGGGGTTGTTAGCTGTGACACACCGCAGTGCCACTTCCAACTCTTGATTCGCACACTCTGCTTGACTGTTGATCTGGGAATCAAACCCTGTGGAGAGACTGACGGTGGCCCCAAGAGCATGGCAAAAGGATTTCCAGACTTGTGAGATTAATTGCGGTCCCCGGTCCGAAACGATATCCAGAGGAATCCCATCTAGCCAGAAAACATGTTGGACTACATGGTCTGTGGTTTCACAGGCTGTGGGAAGTTTGGGGACAGCCACAAAATGTACACATTTGGAAAAGAGATCAACTATGGTGAGTATGTTGGTGTTATCTTGAGAAGGAGGCAGGCTGGTGACAAAGTCCAGAGTGATGTGTGACCAGGGGTGGCTGGGGACAGGCAGCAGGCGCAGTAGGTTTCAGCATCCGTGGTTGGCCACAAGAAGTGTTGCCTCAGAAGTTCCAGTATCTGGCTGGACCCTGGGTGGCAGGTGATTTGGGAAGAGTTATCCCACTGGAGGACCTGGGAATGCACAGAATCTGTGACAAACAAATGACCAAAGGTTCCATTATCTGGAGCAGGTTGCTTGCATTGGGGTCTTCTAACAGCACGCACAGTCTCCCACATATCAGCCCCTACCACACCGGAAGGAAGGATGTTTGTATCGGTGCTCGAGGGGGTTTCTTCAGGGTGAATTGATGGGAGAGAGCATCTGGCTTAGTATTCTTAGAGTTGGTACGTGATGGAGAAATTGAACTGGCCAAAAAACAGGGCCCAGCTTCGGGGGTCCAGACAAATGGAATGAAGGGGGAGGTGAGCTTAGTGAGAGGGGCCGTGACCCAACTATAGTCCCAGAAGAACTGGTGGTAAAAATTGGCAAACCCCAGGAACCGCTGGAGTTGTTTCAGAACAAAACCCAAAACAAAAACAAAACCCAGGAAGGTGACTGAGGAGGCATCGAATTCACATTTTTCGGCTTTGACATTTTTGGCGTTTCTCAAGCAGGCACTGTAGGACTTGGCAGACATGAAGGGTGTGCTTGTAGGGGGTGAGGGAAAAAATGAGAATGTCGTCTAGGTAGACAAAACAAAAAAAAAAGACAGTTTGAAACTCTGAGGACAGCATTAATTAACCCCTGGAAGACTGCTGGGGCATTGGTGAGGCTGAAGGGCATTACCAGGTACTCAAAGTGGCCCAGTGGGGTGTTAAATGCCATTTTCCACTCGTCCCCCTCCCTGATTCTGAGGAGGTGGTAAGTGTTCCTCAGGTTCCGCTTAGAAAAAATGGTGGCCCCATGAAGTGGTTCAAATGCAGAGCTGAGGAGAGGCAGGGGATACTTATTCTTCACCGCGATGTTTTTCAGGGCACGGTAATTGATGCAAGGGTGAAGCAAATAATCTTTTTTTGCTCTGAAAAAGAAGCCGGCAGGAAGATGGTCTGATGATGACAGCAGTGAGAGAGCTGTTAATGTATAGCTCCATCACCTTACATTCAGGCGGGAGAGGTTGTAAAGACGGCTGGTAGGTAGGGTAGGCCCAGGGAGCACGTCGAAAGTGCAATCATATGGGCGGTGAGGTGGTAGGGAGAGGGCCCGGTCCTTGCCGAAGACCTCTGTCACATGAAGCTCGAAGACTGCTTGGGGGCTCAAGAGCAACGGGGTCAGGAGAAAGGGAAACCAGTGGTTGCAGGGCCAGCTGGTTCTCTCCCTGCACTGCTCTCGCATACTGTCATCCAACCAAATGGCAAGGGAGACCAATGAGTCAAAGGAGTCCTTGAGCTTTGTGCTTGTTGAGGCCATTAAGGAACCCCGCCTTTAGCGCCGCATCATTCCATCCAAACTCAGTGGCCAGGATACAGAACTCTGCAGAATACTCTGCCACACTTTGGCAGCCTCTCTTCCCTGGACAGGATGGTCGAATATCTTCACAACTCATCGGTGAAGGTGGAGAGGGTGAACCACAAAGCCGGCTGCCTGTCCCAGATGGACACGCTGCAGAGGGCTGGGAATGCCAAAGGCCACTGGGGCTTGCTGACTGGGCTGAAGGTTAGGAGGTGTCTGGGCCGTTTGGGGGAAGACAGAGGAAGTGGTGATGGAGGAGTTCGATCTGGGCTGCCAAGTTTCAGTTGCTCACAGCAAGTTCCCAGGGCTGCTGATCTTGTCGTCCGCGGAGGGAACCTTGGCTGGAGAGAGCCGCATACAGGGGGTCTGGTTCTGCTGGATCATAAGAAACACAGAAAATCGGCCCTGGCCATGACACCACCCACGTTTTTCCACTCTAAATTTGGCAAAGCATATCTTCATGGACCTTGCTTTGTGCACAGGGGCACTGTCATTCTGGAACAGGGTTTGGGCCCCTTAGTTCCAGTGGAAGGAAATCTTAGTTACAGTGTAACTTTGTGATGATTGTGTAACTTTGTGACAACAGTGTGGGAAGGCCCACACATGGGTGTGATGGTCAGATGTCCACATACTTTTGGGCAAATAGTGTATCTGTACCTATGGCTGTTTCTTCACTTTAGCAGTATAAAAACCACTCTTCCTATTTCCTATCCGAAAACAAAGACTTTATTTACATCACACAACAGATAATGTTAAACCTCCACAGTTTATGGCCCATGGCAACCAAACAATGTACAGGGCCAGTGCCAAACAGGGTACATCTCAAATTGCATGATACTGTTTTAAGCAGTACGCAGCTCCGCGATAAGTAGTAACAGATGGTGGTGTACCATTTTCACATATAATATATTAGAATGTAATTTAGTGTGATGCACATAGCTGTTTGCTTATTGCTAACAATAACACCCTTCTGGTGCCGCATAAATTAATTGTTCTTCAAACACAAAGCTCTCTATAACCTCTGGTTAATGTTAGTTGTCTCTGATCCTCCAAATTTTATACTTTAAAAATCTATTAAAGTGCACCATATGTTTGTAAGGGTGCTGTTTTTTTGATTGGTGACCTTAATGTGGAGAGTGCATGGTTCCCAATTTTTGGTTCCAATTACTCAGGGAAGTCTCAGAGGAACTGGATTCCTTCTCTGTTTCTGTTATGAGTGGAAAATGAAGAAAACATGCAGTGATTATGTTAAATGGACAGTCTCCAACCAACATTTTTAATGGAATGTTGCCCCAAAATGTATACTTTTGAATACTGTACTATTATTATTACACTTTGGGATTGATTTTGTTGAGACCCCAGCTGTTTTTTTTTATATGTCACATACATATGATTTGAATGGATCTGATGGTCCTTGAATACTGAGCAGAGTTTACATTAGTGCCAACACCATTTTATCACAGATACTCAATGCCCAGTGCAAATGCAGAATTGCCCATAATCTTTGTGTTGGAGGGATGACATTATTCTCTCCCCTGTGATATAAGTAGCATAATGCATTTCTTATTAGACAAAATGTGATCTTAGAAAGCAAATAGAACAGTTTTTTCTCTTATCATTTCTAACTTTAAGTGGAATTGCATTAGTAGCAATTAATTTAACTTTTTCTCATTTATCCAAATAAGAAATACATAACCTTTTCCCAACCACAACAGTATATCCTTTCTCCTTTAAACAGCAGAATTACTGCTACATTTACATCTTTGAAATATGACTTAATTAGTTAGTTTTTTCTATATAGATTAACTAGCTAGAGTTAGTTTTTCATAGTGTGCATAAATATTATTGTTTGGAACATTAGGCTGGGCCAGATACAGTTGCGGTTAACAGCTTTAATGAAGGCAATGCAGACAAATAAAAAAATTTAAAGTCAAGGTCAAAAATCAGGCTTAGGTCAGGTGATCAACAAACAGAGTTAACTAGGCAAATGCAAAATTTGAGAATCAAGACACAGGCAAAAGTCAGAAAACCAGAATATCAAACATGGCAGAATAAGGCTTGGTAAAGTTCAGGTATATGGGAGAAAACTGAGCATTTACTTTGCAGACAAGCTGGGAATGAAAGTCTCTTTATAAAGGGTGAGTGTGAACGTGGGAAATTGGGAACAGGTGTGTGTGTGCTCAAAAATCCTGTGATTGGGATTTGTCCAGGGTGGTCATGTTTGATTTGTCCAGGGTGGCCATGTTTGAAAGCTGCGGTGTGTGTTCTTTTTGTGGAATTCACGGCAGAGACTGGAGACAAGGACATCGTGTGCAGGAATCCAACACTGTTCCTCTGGGCCATACCCCTCCCACTCGACGAGGTACTCCAGTCAGCCATTTTTGAGACAGGAGCTGTGAATGGCTTTTACCAGATAAGCAGGCTGACCCTCTATGTCGAGTGTGGCAGGCAGACTGACAGGTGGGACATTAGTAGCCAGTGGCCCTGGAATTACTGGTTTCATAAGGGAGACGTGGCTTAAGCACTTTATATAGGCCAATATGCCTGTGGCTCAATTTCTTGCATGTTTGGGGTTGCCTGAGGTCTCAGGTGGATAACCATACTTGGTATCCCAGCTGGTAGCAAGGTGTCTCTCCTGACATCGGTCAGCATGGACCTTGTGGGTCTGGGCCACCTGTTCGAGCCATTGGTGAGTGCTCTCCCATACCTATTCACTTTTACGGAGCCACTCATCCATGGCCGGTGAGTCAGTGGGATTGGCATTCCAGGGGAACGGGGAAGGCTGGTACTCGAGCATGCACTGAAATGGCGTCAGTTGGGTGGAGGAGTGGCGCAAAGAATTCTGGGTGTACTGGGCCCAGTCCTCCTGGTTCTCCGCACAGAAAGTTCTCAGGAAACCTTTTTTGCCTGCAACACTTGGCCATTGGCCTGCAGGTGATAGCCAGAGGTCAGACTTACGGTCACTCCAAATTTGTCCATGAAACTGACCCACACCCTTGAGGTGAGTTGAGGAACCCGTTCGCTCACGATGTCCTCTGAAAACCCAAAGTATTAGAACATGTGGTTAAACAGGAGCTCAGCGGTTGGGCTTGGGCAAATTGGGTAATAGAAAGAGGCACAAGAATCTGTCAATTATGGCCAGGATTGTGCTGTGCCCTTGGGATTCCAGCATGTTGGTGATAGTCAACAGCAATGTGGGACCAGGGCCATTGGGGTGTGGGCAGTGGTAGGAGCTTGCTGGCTGGTAGGGTTTGGGGCACCTTGGCTTGGGCACAGGGGGTACAGGAGGAGACGGTTTGGTGCACATTAGCCTGCATTTTGGGCCAGTACTTGTTTTTTAGCAGATGATATGTGCGCCTGGTGCCTGGAAGACTCGTGGCTATGGAGGTGTGGGCCCATGTGACCAGTCGAGTATGAAACTTAGCTGATAGGAACACTCTTTTGGGGGGATAGAAATGGGGAAATCTTGCGCTGTGGCATATGGGCTATGGCTTCATCGACCTCCCAGTCCACGGGACACAAGAAGCAGGATGAGGGAGGATGAACTCCTCAGTCCCTGCTTGTGGCTCAGCTGTGTGCATGAGGGGGGTGTGCATCAACTTTTGTGTTCTTGAAGCCAGGCTGATAGGAATGGGTGTAATTGAACCTGGCGAAGAAGAGGAACCAGCGGAGATTAGTGGGTCATGGTGCTGCATCCACGGCAAGCCCAGGATGATTGGGTGCTTAGATGTCACTGTGAACAGGAAGGAGATTTCCTCCTGATGTAGCAGAGCAATGCGGAGGAGGAGAGGTTGTGTGCACTGGGTGACGACACCCCCTCCTATGGGACCCCGTCGATGGTGTGGACCCTTAGTTCAGGCGGTTTATGGTCCTGACAATTATGCAGTACTGGAAGGGAAAAGATATTGTAGTGAAAAATGATTTATTAGTGAAAAATAAATAGGGCATTGTTTACAATGATTAATTTTAAGTATTAAAATTTTAAAATTTTTAAATCTTAAAATTAATATTTTAAGGTGTAGTGAAATAAGTTGTTTGTTTGGTGTGTGTGTGTGTGTGTGTGTGTATGTGTGAGAGAGAGAGAGAGAGAAAGAAAGAGAGAGAGAGAGAGTGACAATATGTGTACTGGGAAGTTTGTATTTTAACTTGTATTTTTTCAAGATCTTTCCTGTCACCAGAGCTACAATGATCTTCCTAGTATTTTTGTGTTTGGTAGAGGCATACGTTTTGCTGATGTTGTGTATTAGGGCGTGATGGAAAACTAAAGTTTTGCGGACTTCTCTAGACATGGGTATCCTTCCTAACAGGCGTTGGGTTTCTCTGTATCTTGCTCTAGTCTTTCACATCTTTTCCTGAAATTGTTGGTTTTTCTTTTCTGTTGCTATAGTGCTTCCTTCAGAGCCTGAATCTTCCTGTACAGCTCCCTTCTCCTGACTTTTTTCCTTCCAGCTGTTCTCTGTCTGAAATAATACACAAATAATTTTTTATTGATCATGTGATGTGTTCATGCTCATCATGATCATGTGTTCTATGCCTACCAAAGAATGATAAGCTGATATTCTGGTCTTTTCATTGTGATTTCATTTCGCTTCATTTCATCTGTTGTTGAACCTATTATCTGCTCAGTAAACCTGTACCTCGACATTTGAGACTGAGGACCAACTTCAGGACTCTGAGGTGGAGTAACCTGGTTCTCTATCACTTTCTTTCTCTCTCTCCTCTGGTGCTGGGCTCTTCTCCAGTATGCTTTTTTCCTTCTCTTCTCCCTCTCACTTAAATGTTTCATTGTCTTCACCTTTCCTAGCTTTCTGTCATCATGTCACTTCTCTCTGTGTTTCTGTAAATATGCAGCCCTTCTCTCAAGGTCATAGCAAGGTCAATTGCCTGAAATATTTTTTTTTCTTCCCTGTTGACACCCTTGGCTTTGAGTTCTACTTTGCTTTGGTTGGTTTGAGCCAATGAAAAGGTTAAAAAAAGAATTTTGTCTCTATGCTCTATGCGCCGTACTATAGCGTCATCATCAGGACAACCTATTGGACAAGTGTCATGTCGGTTCGACTTATGGGTTTGTTCTGCATTATTTGATTTAGGGAAGAAAAAGAAGAAGCAATCCACCACTGAGTGCTTGGACCCCTAATTACGATCGAGAGTCATAAGTAATCTAGATTTCTATGGGTTCATCTGAGTTTGCACTGCTCTTGTGTTTCTCACTCCTTGACTACAGAACTTTAAATCTCGGCGTATCACATGACAGCATTTCTAAATGTGGAGTTATATTCTTTCAGAGACCTCAGAGCTAGTCCAGGCATGTCCTCTTTAGCTTGATGCTTCTTCTAAACGTACTGATGGTCTAGGCTTAAAGAAATACAGGACTTTTGTTTGAGAGAGGTTTTTACATTTGTCACAGAACTCCAATTTCTGTTAAAATAATTCATATATTTCTTACTGCACTTTACTTTTGTCTTCACTTTACTTTTGTTTGTGTAAAGCTGCTTTGAGACAATGACCTTTGTAAAAAGCGCTATACAAATAAAAATGAATTGAATTGAATTGATTTCCACTTTTGATCAAAGCTATACAGTACTGCATAATGACAGTATTCCTGCTTCAGTTCAACAGAAGGTCCTGTGTATGCTGCTTTTCTAAATGAAAATATGGATAGAAAATTCATGCCCAATTATTAAGTGAAAGCCCCTTGTGTTGGCATTATGGAAATGTGGTCCAGATATTGTTGTTTACTAGTTTTGAATTAGTGGCTCTCATGCTATTGATAAAATATTCTATTACCACTTTTTTTTTTTGCCTTTGTCAGAATCAGGTAGATATGTGTGTAATAGATGTACATCTAAGTGTTTTCTTTAAACCAATTAAATTCAGTTCAGTGTCACAAAAGCATCTTTACAGAAATAAATACATTCAGGATATAAATTTTAAATTAATTTATTAATTAATTTATTATAATTAATGTATTAATTTATCCCTTAATGACCAAGCCAGAGGTGATGGTGGCAAGGAAAAACTCCGAGATGATATGAGGAAGAAACCTTAAGAATAACTAGACACAATAGTGTGCAATTGTGTAGCCAGGAAATTCATTACAGTTTTCACATGAACTCTGTTCACTGATGGAGATTTGACTGCAAAACTGTTTATGGCAATTGCAGTCCTAAAGCTATCATAGCAATTGTAGTCCTAAGCCATCATAGCATAACTGTTCATATGAATTGTGGTCCAAAGCCATCTTCATGGTTTTTAAGTGGTGCCATCCTCAGTAATCTCAGTGATCTTCAGGCTGTCCGTGTGGGGCCATCCCAGCAGCAGCAAGTGATTTCCAATTGATGAGAACTCCAACCACAGGTAGGGCATCAGGATAGATCAGACATGTCCGGAGAGCAGAAGGGGTCAGGATCACTGGTATCTCAGGAGAAGCATGTATAGCTTGACAGAGAGGGCACCCTGGGACATAAAGCAGCCAGCCTACTCCACCATCAACAAAAATGAGAGAACGCGTGAGAGTAGGGGGGCAAACATCCAAACATCCCAGTTCACCACAACACTCTATGCCTATGAAACCTCTAGATCTTGTTCTTTACCTAAGAAAAAACTATTCGCAAAAGGCTAGACTAAATCAATGTTTTCAGCTTAGACTTGACTTCAGACTAAACACTGAGACTGTGTCTAAGCCATGACCATTCATTGAAAAGCTGTTCCATAACTGTGGGGCTTTGCAAGATAAAGCTCTACCCCCTGCTGTAGCCTTCACTATTTGAGCTACCAACAAATAGCCTGCACCTTTTGATTGAAGTAGGCGTGGTGGATCATAAAAGGCCAGAAGTTTGTTCAGGTACTGTGTCGCGAGACCATTCAGTGCTTTATAGGTCAATAGTAGTATTTTATAATCAATGTGAAATTTGATTGGGAGCCAATGCAATGTGGATAAGATAGGGGGATGTGGTCATATCTTCTGGTTCTAGTAAGGACTCTTGCAGCTGCATTCTGGACTAACTGGAGCATGTTTTTGCACCTACTGGAACATCCAGACAGCAAAGCATTACAATAATCCAACCTAGAGGTAACAAAAGCATGAACTAATTTTTCTGCATCGTCTTATCTTAGCAATATTTCTGAGATGAAAGAAGGCTATCCTAGTATTACTATCTACATGAGCATCAAATGAAAGACTGGAGTCAATAATCCCACCAAGGTCTTTTACTGCTGCACATGATGAAACAGAAAGGCCACCCAGAGTTACTATGTAGTCAGAAAGCTTACTTCCCACTGCATGTGATCCTAATACAAGTACTTCTGTCTTGTCTTTTAAGTAAAAGGAAGTTAATAGCATCCAGTGTCTAAAGTCCTTTACACATTCCTCAACTTTATTAAGCTAGTGTCATCTGGCTTTGCTGAAACATACACCTGTGTGTCATAATACTTAATAGCTAATACCATGTTTATGAATAATTTTGCCCAGAGGTAGCATATATAAATAAAAGAGCAGTGGGCCTAAAACAGAACCTTGCCGAACACCAAACTTAGTATGCATTTACATCTAGTATGCATTTACCATTTACATCTACAAACTGATAACTATCAACCGTCAAATAAGAACTGAGCCAGGAGAGGGCCGATCTCTTAACGCCAACAACATTTCCTAGTCCTTCAAGGAGAATTAATGATTAATGGTTTCAAAAACTGCACTAAGGTCAAGCAACACAAGCAAGGACACCCAACCCTGATCAGAAGCCAGTAGTAGGTCATTTACCACTTTAACTAGCGCTGTCTTTTTGACTGATACATTTCATGAATGTTATTCCTATGTAAGTATGAGCATTGCTACTGTGCTACAACCTTTTCTTAGATCTTGGAGATAAAGAGGAGTTGTGTTCTTGGTCCGTTTTACGGTGCGTGTGTGATTGTTATACCAAAGTGCTAACTTTTTCTCTCTAATTATTTTTCTTTTAAGTGGAGCTACCTTATCTTGTGTGCAGCGGAACGCTGACTCTAAGCATTCAGTTGCCTGATCAAGTTCTTTGGGATCAGACGGTGATCCAATCATAGTTGATAATTCTGGGAGATTATTGATAAAACTCTGTGCAGTAGCTGACATGAATGTACGTTTGACGTGGTGCCATGGCAAGGTGCATATATTATGGTTAAGACACATTTTAAATGAGATGAGATAATGATCTGAGATAGCTTCAGACTGCAGAAATGTGAATATATTTTCTATATTTAATCCAAATGTTAGTATTAGATCAAGAGTGTGACCTCCATTATGAGTGGGTCCTATTACATTCTGATTGACCCCTACTGAATCTAGAATGGACACATCCGCTGTTCTCAGAGAGTCTTCTGGGGTATCAAAATAAATATTAAGGTCTCCAACAATTAATGCTTTGTCTAAAGAAACAACAAGGTTAGAGATGAAATTTTCAAATTCACAAAGGAATGCAGAATATGGCCCTGGGAAATCATTTTACTTTAAATGTCTAATCACTAACCTGGCCTTTTAATAAGAGTGTTTGTTTAGTTCATAAATAGTAAAGAAGTATAGTGAAACATTTCAATATAATTAAACTTCCTATCCACGTTACATGCCATAAACTATGGCTGCCTTTTAATATCATGCCATAACCTCTCTTTAAACTATTTATCCATAATCTTTACTCTTACAGTCTAATCAATACCTATTCTCAGAGATCTAAAATTTCTATCCTAGTCTATATAGTGGGAAATGCTGGTGCAGTCTGGCTGCCATCTCTCCTATCTAATTTGTTGTAGTGACTTCAAACTTTAATTATAATCTTATAGTTAATGTTATGTATCTGTGGATTTTATGCCTTCCAAAATGCCGATGTGCCTGTTTCATTAGCTTGTGAAGCTAACACAACTGTGAGTCTTGATGGCTAGAAGCACTTTGGTGGTTGTATGGAATAACCGTAAATTGAACGTACACGGTTACTAACGTAACCTCGGTTCCCTGAGATACGGGGACGAGTACTGCGTTGCTAGACGCTATGGGGAAAACTCCTTTTTCTTAGATGAGTGAAGCCTTTACAATCACGCAGTGAAACTGCATGGCCATTGGTTCGTGCAGTGCAATAAAGCGAACCAATGGCTCGGCAGCGGAACTGCACGCGCCTATGGCAAGGAAGCCAGCCAGAATGGGCAGAGCCATCTGGCTATATAAGCGGGCATTGTGCCATAGGATCTCAGGTCAAATCGATTGAAGCGACGACTCTGAGAGTGCAACGTCATGGCATGGCCTGCAACGCAGTACTCGTTCCCGTATCTCAGGGAACCGAGGTTATGTTAGTAACCGAGTACGTTCCTTTTCGATACTACACTCGTACTGCATCACTAGATGCTATGGGGAACCAATACAATAACACTGTGCCATGAAAGTGGAACAATTGGCATGAACTGGCCTTGAGCAATAAGGCTCAGAGGGGCCAGTTAAGACGGGGGAAACCCGCAGGAGGGCTGAGCTCACCGAGGTCAGCCCAGCCTAGGATAATTGTTCCAATATAATCCTGTGTCGTCTCAGCACCTTCCAGGAACGTCCAGGCTATAAAACCTGGCGAACGTGGATGGCGAGGCCCAGCCGGCTGCCGGACAAATGTCACCCCTCTAGACCATGCCCAAGACGAGGCTACGCCCTGAGTCTAAAGGGCTCTAACTCCTATGGGGCTTTGGAGGCCCAGGGAGGAGTATGTCAGCGCAATAGCATCAACTAGCCATAGAGAAATTCTCTGCTTTGTGACCGGAGACCCTTTGGTGTGGCCGCCAAAGCACACAGAGTTGTTCCGACTGCCTGAATGGAGCAGAACGCTCAATGTAAATTCTCAGCGCCCTGACAGGGCAGAGAAGGTTCAACTCCGGGTCTTCCTCCGATGGAGGAAGCACAGAGAGAGTGATAACCTGAGCTCTAAACGGGGTGTAGAGCACCTTAGGAACATAACCATGCCTCGGCTTTAGGATGACCTTGGAGTCATTAGGTCCAAACTCGAGGCAGGCAGGGCTCACCGAGAGCGCCTGTAAGTCACCTACTCATTAGACCGTAGCAGGATTTTTGCAAACTGTAGCGGCTTGAAAGGGGACCCCTTGAGGGCCCTCAGGACTGTGGGTAGGTCCCACACAGGGACGGTAGGGGGCCGGGGTGGATTAAGCCTCCTGGAACGCCTCAGGAAATGAACAACTAGGTTGTTCCGGCCCACAGACTGTCCTGCTATAGGAGCATGATCAGCTGCTATAGCTGCCACATAGACCTTGAGCGTGGAAGGGGAGTAGCTCTTGTCCAACAGCTCTTGCAGAATGGACAATATCATTGATATGTCGCAGGAAATAGAGTCTTCGCCACGGGTTGCACACCAGGCAGAGAAGACCGACCATTTAATGGCATAGAGGCGTCTCATGGATGGGGCTCTAGCCTGTGATATATATTATTTAGGACACTTTCAGGTAGATCTACTGATTTGGGGGTCAACTCGGGTTGGGGGTGCCAAATTGTCCTGTTCGCCTGAGAGAGGAGGTCCTGCCTCAGGGGAATGGGCCACGGGGCTGCCGTAAGCAGCTGAGACAGCTCTGAAAACCAAAGTTGGTTTCTCCAAAGCGGGGCCACTAGGAGGACTCTGTGTTTGTGGTCCCTGATTCGTCTGATTACCTAAGGGATCAGAGCGATTGGGGGAAAGCATACAGGAGAAAGTTGGGCCAGTTGTGGGCCAACGCATCCTTGCTCTTCGAAAAATACATGGGGCAGTGAGAGTTGTCTTTTGAGGCGAAGAGGTCGACCTCTGCCCTGCCAAAGACCTCCCAAATTTTCTGAACCGCCTGCGGGTGGAGCATCCACTCCTCTGAGGGGGCGTTGCTCCGAGATAGCATGTCTGCTCCTTGGTTCATCACTCCAGGGACATGTGCTGCCCTCAACAACCGGAGATTGAGATGTGCCCACTCCAAGAGGCGTTTTACCATCTTGAAAAGGCGTTTCAAGGAGAGTCCGCCTTGGCGATTTATATAGGTGACCACTGTCATGCTGCCCGAGCGGACCAGCACGTGGTGCCCCTTTAGGTCCGGCAAGAAGGTCTGAAGGGCTCGACATACTGCCGTCATCTCGAGGCAGCTGATGTGTAGCCGACCATGAGCAGAAGGCCAGTTTGCCCTCGCACAGAGCTCCCCAACCCCTCTTGGAAGCGTCTGTCAAGACAACCTTCCTTCTGTGAACAATGCCCATGGTTACGCCCTGTTTGAACCATTGGGGGTCCTTCCAGGGGGCCAGAGCCGCTACGCAGGCCTGGTCCACCCTGATACGAAGGCAACCGTGATGCCACGCACTGGGCAGCACTTGTTCTGGAGGGGTCTTATACGAAGCAGGCCCAACCGTAGTACTGGTGATGCGGGGGCCATGAGAGGGCGAAGGGCTCCAATTTTGAAGCTTTGAATTTTCTGCTGTATGGCTAGCGCACGTTCTGGCGCAACTGCCGCCCTCATGAGGGCTGATTCGAAAACTTCCCCCAGGAACGAAGTTCGTTGGCTGGGGGACAGTGATCTCTTGGCAAAATTGACCCTGAATCCTAGGCACTCCAAGTGGCTGAGGCGGAGGGATCTGTGGGACACTAGCTCGGCCTCTGACTGGGCTAAGATGAGCCAGTTGTCGAGGTAATTCAGCATGCATATTCCTTTCTGTCTCAGAGGGGAAAGAGCCACATCTATGCACTTCGTAAAAGTCCAAGGAGCCAGGGACAGTCTGAAGGGCAGGACCGTGTATTGATAAGCCACTCCCTCGAAGGCGAATCTCAAGAATCGTCTGTGTTGGTGGCTATCTGGATGTGAAAGTATGTGTCTTTCAGATTCAGAGAAAAGAACCAGTCCCCTGGGTGGATTTGTGAGAGGATCTGATTCAAAGTAGTCATCCTGAACAGCCACTTCATGAGCGCACGGTTCAGGTGTCTGAGATCGAGGATGGTCGCCACCCTTTTTTGGGGACGAGGAAGTAACGGCTGTAGAATCCTGACTCGCTCTGCGCTGGCGAGACCGTTTCTCCGGCACCCTTTGCCAGTAGGGCCATCACCTCGAAGCGTAGGACATGAGCATCCTTGCTCTGCACTAAGGTGGGAACCACACCTCTGAATTGCGGGGGTCTTTTGAGCAAACTGGAGTTAGTAACCTCGTTTTATAATCCCCAAAACCCAATCTGACACTCCGGGGATGGCCTGCCAGGCCTCTGCCTGTGTGGCGAGGGGTTGGATTGGTTTGAGTGGCAGATCGCTGTGAGGAGACCTGACACTCGTTATAAGTGGAAGAGGAAATTTGCTCTCTCTCTGAAAATGTTTGTGTTTTATTTTTCTTGCTATAACAGTGGCTGCTTGTGTGGGCGCTTTCAGAACAGGCCCAGTGTCCACAACAGCGTTTACAAACACACTGGCACCCGGAAGAGAACGGGGTGCTTGGGGGCATAACAGAGATCGTTTGGGGGTGGCCCGGTGATGGCGAGACTTTGCCCCCTCTTCTTCCTGTCTAGTAGATAAGGATGACGCCCGAGGCACAGGATGCAGCGTTAGCTTGGGCCGGGATCCTTGGCGTCTCAAAAATAAGTGGCGTCTGGCTGAGTGGGAGCACCTCAGAAGCCCAGGCTTTTGAGTGGGCTCAGCAGGCGTGGGTCTAGCCGGCTGCTGCGTTGGAGCAGGTTTGGAGCAATTGGTGACACTCGCAGAGCTTGAGCGCTTCGGCAAGAAGTGTTGCAGAGCCCGGGACGACTTCTGCGCAGCAGTAAAACGCTCAGAAAACCTTTCGACCGCGGGTCTGAACAGCCCCGTGGGAGAAACTGAAGAATCAGGTAAAGGAACTTTGCCCGCCTCTTTGATCTCCGTCAGGTTTAGTCACAAGTGGCACTCCAACACCACTAAATTGGCCGTTGACCTCCCAATGGCCTGAGCCGTCGCCTTTGTCGGTCAAAGGGCCAGGTCTGTCGCACTGCCCAGCTCCTTAAATGCCGCAGGATCAGGCCCCGACTCGTCAATAACTTGGAGAAGTTTAGCCTGAAAGACCTGGAGCACAGCCATGGAGTGCAGAGCTGAGGCTGCCTGCCCAGCGGAGGAGTAAGCTCATCCAGCAAGGGCAGACGTTGTTCAGCACGGTTTCGAGGGGTGCACGACCTTCGCTCTCCATCCGTTGGCAGTGGGCGGGCAGAGGTGTGCGAGCCAAGTAGGGAGCTCGACCTCTGGAAAAAAAGGCACGGCTGGATGACAAGCGGACCCCCGGCACCGCTCTAATCCCAGCTCTTCCACCGTTTTAGAGAGGACGCGGAAGAGCTCGGCGTCCGTCCCTATCATGATGACGTTGGGATCCGTAGACAGCAGAGGGGCGGGGTTGAAGGGAGAGCCCGAAATATCCTCCATGTCTGACGCTGCTAAAGACATGCTGTCATCTAGCGGTTCGTCCTCGATTGCGGCAAACGAAATCATGTCGCTTGCATCAGCCGAGGGACGCTGGTCCGGGTGCTCAAAGATGACGCTAGAATCCTCTCTGCATGGCGAGAGCGAGGCATGCGCTTCTCCGCCCCGCCGTTTTTTCCTCGCAAGTCCCTGGGAGGAAGAAAATGGGGGGGGGGGTGAGGAGCGGAATCGCTTTCAGAATAGAAAGCAATCTGAGCGCACAGAGAGGAGAGACTCATGCTCACACAGTGCAATCATTCCATCTCTGTCAGAGAGGCTTCCGCATGGGGTCTGCCCAGGCAGGAAACGCACTCTGAGTGGCCGTCATCAGCATGCAGGGCAGAGCTGCACGAACTGCAACGACAGCGCGGCATTATATCAATACCGCTTGCTTTTTTCGAGGAAAAAAAGCTTTTTTCGAGGAAAAAGGCTCTTTTTGCTCTTTTCGCTCTTTTATAGCTTTTTAGCTTTTTTGGGATGAGCTGATCTGCGCCGAACGCTGAATGGCGGCTCGAAGCTCAGCGGGAACAGCGGGACAGTGCAGGCAAGTAGCTCTTGTCCACAGCGAGGCGTGTCAATGGCAAGCGGCTTCAGTCTCGTAGCTCAGCGTCAAGATTATCTTTGCCGCAGAAGGAGAATTGATCTAAGATCCTATGGCGCAATGCCCACTTATATAGCCAGATGGCTCTGCCCATTCCTCGCGTGCAGTTCCGCTGCCGAGCCATTGGTTCGCTTTATTGCGCTGCACGAACCAATGGCCGTGCAGTTTCACTGCGTGATTATAAAGGCTTCAGTCATCGGAGAAAAAGGAGTTTTCCCCATAGCGTCTAGCGATGCAGTACGAGTGTAGTAGCGAAAGGGAACAGACTTTTCACTAATTTAAATTACTACAGTACATACATGTACTCTGTTTATTCTTCCCATGCAAAAGTTTGTCACTTTAGTAACCTTTTCTGATTTATAAACCCTATCATCGCTATGTTTTCACTCATAGCTAGAAATATTATAGAAGTCCAGGTATTGTCACAGGAGGTACATTTCTCTTTTCACATTTCATATTATAAAATTATCATAATTAAGGAAATATTAGCCCTTAGATTTGACACAAATCAAATTTCAGGTCAGATCCATCATGAGCTCCCCAGATCCAAAATGAGTATTAGACATACACTTTTTTTAAAAAAATAATAATATCTAATGTTGGAAGAAAAAGAATCTTTTCTGGTAGGACACATTTCTTCAGCATGAGGAAATACTCATGTTGATATTGACAGCATAATGCTCAACCGCTTGAGCTACATGAAACACTGTGAGCTGCTGAACTTTTGCCTGATTGGCCGATTTGGTAAAACAGAATTAATTGGACTATAGTGCACATGCATTGTAGAAAAATATCAGTAAATATTTCTATTTAAGTGAATTTAAGTGGAGTGAGTTTAAGTGAGCGCTACCATTTAGGGAAGGTATGAGCAGGACTTGGACATAACAAATAGTCAGTTGGACATCATCAGTTGCTAAGAACTTATACAGCAAGAACCCCATAACGTACAGAGAGAGGGCTTCTGGATTTTTCATGATATGGTCAAAATAGAAGCATGAAGCCCAAATGTGTCTAATAACTGTAGTTGTCTTTTGACTATGACTTTTCAACTACAAATTAAAACCAGAGAATAGCAATTAATATGTCCACTAGGTTTGATTGGACATTGCAGGGTAAGTTTGGTAACTGTATTTGTACAACCTGACCATCCTAATTCTTTTAATAACTTTTCCTAGACGGTCTCGAGATGACATTTGTCAAATGTTGTCACATTCAAATTAAAAAGACTCCTATACTATTCGGAAGACTTACAACCAATATGTGTTTATGTATGATCTGATGCTCACACATTAGCCAAAATAGACCGTAACTGCATACTTGTCTAAGAGCTGGATACACAAAGCTCCTTCCTACAGGCTGAGGCTGTCTCATGCAAGCTGGAGGTGCAACAAAATCCTTGGTGTGGGCTGGAAAAATGACAGATGTATATTTATAACTCACCTCAAGGTGACATGTAATTGGCTCAGAAACTTTGAATTTGTATGAAATGGCATTAGCTTAATTGTCAATCACTGTTTGCCATGGACTGCTGCAGAATGAAGTGCCTTGTTAAATTATCTGTTACTTGATGTAACCATACCTTGTCCTTTCCACAGGAACAACACTGCCGTGAACTCCAAAGTCATTGCTGTGACAATGAGACCAGAGCCCAGAATCAAAGAAGCTCAGATGGAGATAGAGCTTGCTCACTTGGCCAATGTAAGCAGCTTCTCTGGACCACACTGACCTCGTCACCTATGCTATATGATAATTAAACACATTTCTCCTGACCCCAAATGTTAAAAAATTATTATTCAAATGCTAACAAAGGATTAAATGTGACTGTAACTATATTTTGTGTTTGTTGTTGAATTGATTGGAAGTAGCCATTTGCAAGGGTTATATTTTATGATGCATTCCCAAATGGTAAAACAAATCTAAAAGGAGAAAGACCAGTGACTCAACTAAAATAACAAATGGTGGCTTGCTTTGCCAGATGCTAAAAATACGCCCTCCGTTTGCACTCAGTTTATGAGACATGAAAGCAAATGTGGAATGATTAACTCGAGAAAATCCATTTGTAGATCAAATGCATGCTATTTGTCTCCTTTTTTAAATAAATGAGACAATTCCTATTGTCAAATAGCTTCTAATGTGAATTTTGTAAAACACAATCAAACTTTCTTAGTTTAGAAAGCAGTGCTCTTTAGCAAATTGGCCTTTTATAAAACAAGTTAAAATATAATGGATTAGATTCTAAGTAAAAGGAGCTCTGGGCACACATTATTCTCCACTGTCTTTGTGAATCACTGTGGTCAACAGAAAACATGCATATTAACAAAATTAAAGAACAAAAATGGCCAATACTACAATTTCTCCTTACCAGAAAGTGTAAGGATACAAATTGGATGGCTATAAATATGCAGACAGCAATGTTTATACAGTAGGCCCAGTATTTTTATTTATTCAATTTTTGCTTCTCTGGTATAAAATGGCCTCAGGTATCTTATTTATGTCCTCATTATGCTGAATACAAGCATAGATACTATAGTTTCTTAATGGTCAAAACAATTTATTTTTTGTTTTTCAGGGAACCGTGAACCCATTTTGTGTTCTCTGGGATAGCACTATCATGTAAGTATTTCCAAACAGCAATTTTAAAGGATTATAAAGGCCCGGACTAGAAATTGTGCTTTTACCTTAATCCCAGTTCATTATTTTTGGATTTAACTAGTAGCAACTTGTAATATTAGATGGTATTTACTAATTATGTGTTCAATTGGATTTGACATTTACTTTAAAATGCCCAGTCTATATTATCTTTATTTCATTTACCACTTTATCCTAGTCAAGGTTGCAGTGGAACCTGAGCCCAGCCTATATGTCCTCTGAAACCAGTACCCTCTCATCTTCAGTTCCTACCTATGTTAAATCACATCTTGAATCAAATTTGGTGCTCAAAAAAAGAAACACAGTCATGTATTTTCCTGGGGTGTACTACTATAAGTAAATATATTTTACACCAAAATAAGATAGTGCTGTGTATAAATTACACAGTAGACTATACATATACCATAGACAAACTGAGAGCAACATCAGCTACTTACCTATGAGTGTGAGTATTTCACCTATGATGGCTAGTAGTAAAATGGCTCTCATGGCTCTGGCTTGAACAGTCACCTTCAGGCCAGAGTGACTTAAAGACGCCTCTCACCTCTCTTTATACACTCCCAGAATGAACGCATATAGAAAAAGATATAGGTTAAAGAACATGAGAAATAATTCACAGAGCAATGGCAGGCACTGTACTTAAACTTACTCTGTACTTTAAAAAGGAAAAGTACAACTTCGACATAATGCAGTATTGGAATCACACGTGTTAAACATTTTGTTTATTTGTTATTATTAACTATGATTAGCCTCAGACTGTAACCTCCATCACCCATTTGCACTCCTGCTGTTGTTCCAGTGCTTATTTCCAGGATTGTTTCTTGGATTATGTTACATGGACTTCCTGTCGTTCTTGTCATATACACTCCCTAACGCCCATTTACTCCACTCCCATGTTGATACTCAGAACCCACACTGGCCAACTAATGTGGTAAAAACCACATTCTTCTGCCAGAGGAACATTATAACACAAGAATATATTAAACAAGAACAAGTGCTTTTCTAATATGTCAAAACCAGTTGCTAGCAAAATGGATGAAGTCGGATGCTATATTTCTTATGAAATATGAAATGGTGAGCTATTCAAATCAAGCTTTAGAATCAGAACTGTACAGCTATTTCACTAAGCTAGCCAAATAAAGCAACACTGTTGGATGAACCACCTTCATAGACATGTGAGGATGAGAGATGGGGTTGAGGAATAAACAGTTCCAGTGTTATTTACTGTAATTGCTAAAGCTCCAATTTTACCTCTTGCCCCATTAAAATTCTCATAGGCACATGAACACTAAGAGCAGGTTTAGGAAATTATAATAGTTTTATAATACCTTATCTCACTTCATTTGGACCAGAGACGGTTAGTGTAAATTACTTTCTAATTATTATCTTGAATAATATTATAACCCATAAATAACAAGAATACCTTCAAAATGACAACTGTCCCAGCACAGACTCCCTCCTCTTTTTCTCACTTTCTCCCTCTATCTATTATACACCAGATTATGCCATTGCGATGAAGGAGTGACATTCAGATGTTCATGTTCTGCTCTTTAGTGCTTTGGTGTGCTTTAGCACTAATATTTGGCTCTTTGGAACTCTTTTTACAGCTGTAATTCTTTTAGGATTTTTTTTGTCTTGTAATGTGACATGGATTGTGGGTGTACGGGACACAATGATTCAGCAGGTGTGTACAGGCCTCCCTGTGAGACTGCTGGCTTAATTGCAGGTGTATCTACCTCTTGGAGTTCCATCTGCTGTTGGGCAGTTCCCCTTTTTCTTCTTTTCTCAGTGCAATCAGGCTGAAGATGCACTGTCATTTTGGCGTGTATGTTCATCACCCACGACTGTGCAACACAGGCACCAAGATGTCCACTGATAAACAGGCTGTCCCTGTCCAGTGTAAGGCTGGCTGCTAGTGCTTTAAAACCTGGGTAGAAAGACAGGAAGGTTTATAAGGTATAATCATTAAAATATCAAATTAACATATTCTCAGTTTTGCATATGTGGACTTCCCTCTTCAATTCTCAATCACATGTTTTTATTTGGGTTTATATCCAAAGAAAAAAAAAACATAAGTCAAAATTGATTTTGACTTCCTGCAACCATTTATCTGAAGTATACCTGATGCCAGAAGTGAAGTGATGTGTGACCAAGTATGGTGACCCATACTCGGAATTTGTGCTCTGCATTTAACCCCTCCAAGTGCACATACACAGTAGTGAACACGCACACACCCCCGGAACAGTGGGCAGCCTTTTTTGCTGCGGCGTAGATGAGGATTTGGTGCCTTGCTCAAGGGTCTCACCTCAGTCGTGGTATTGAGAGTGGAAGAGAGCGCTGGTCATTCACTCCCCCCACCTACAATCCCTGCCGGACCTGAGACTCGAACCCACGGTTCACCTTCGGGTTACAAGTCCAAGACTCTAACCATTAGGCCACGACTGCCCCGAATTGTCATTTAGGGTCTCTCCTGTGTTTTTTAGGCCTTTTTGCCCTTGCTACAATGAGAAATTCCAAACAACTCAGCCAACACCTCAGGAAAAAAAAATGTGGACAAGTTCTCATTTTTGGAGCAATTTCCAAACAACTGAAAGTACCAGAAGCATCTGTACAAGTAATTGTATGCAAATAAAAGTCTTGGGACCACACAGACACTGCGTTATTCAAGAAAGGGCACAAAATATCCCCCAGGGATGACCTAACTTTAATTTAAAAAGTTGACCTGAACACCAAGACAGTAACAAAGGAACTGGTGAAGGAGTTGTAGGCATCAGGTACCAAAGTATGTATACCCACCATTAAGAACCTGAAAGGCTATTGTGCAAGGAAGTCTCTACTCTATGACCAACATAAAAAAGCCAGACTGAATTTTGCAGGTGATTACCAGCCTATTGAAGGAGTGTTCTCTGGTGAGATGAAACAAACATTGTATGAACTGTATGGCCATAATAATCAGCACTATGTATGGCGAAAGAAAGATGAGGCTTTTAATCTCAAGACCACCATCCCAAGAATGGAGGTGGCAGCATCAGTTTGTGAACGTGTTTTGCTGGAAAAGGGACTGGTACACTTCAGAAAATAGATGCCATCATGAAGAAGGAGAACTATCTAGAAATACTGAAGCAACAGATCAAGACATCAGCCAGAACATGGACACAACTGGGTCTTCCAGCAGGACAATGATCCTAAGCATACATCCAAAGTTGTAACAAAAGACAGCAGTAAAACGAGTGGCCATCACAAAGCCCTGATCTGAATCCCACAGAAAATTTGTGGATTGAAGTGAAAAAGTGTGTGAGTAAGAAGGCCCACAAACCTGACTGAGTAACAACAGTTCTGTCAGGAGGAATGGGCAAAAATTCTGGCAACATATTGTGAGAAGCTTGTGGAAGGCTACGCCAAGTGTTAAAGCAATTAAATGTTCAAGCAGTCAAAAGGAAATGCCACCAAATACTAACAAAGTGTATGTAAATGTTTAACCCACTGAAAATCTGATACAGTAAATAAAATCTCTTTGCTATTATTTGAAATGACCTTTTAGGGAAATAAAGTATACTGTATACCCTAATTGAGTTAACACAGGAAATGTATGGTAACATGAAAGGTGTGGAGTTATGAAAATTAAGTTTGAATGTCTTTAGCCTAGGTGTATGTATATGCCTCAACTGTATGTATTATGGGATCCTGTGGAATGACCCATATATACCTCAAGAAAAATACTAAAATACTATAAGTTCTTTTTTTTATTATTATTAGAGAAAAGGTAAGTGCTCTCTCCAGTTGCTTTGTTGGAAGATTTTAATTACTATGTGTATGCAATCCGTATTACCTATTCTATTCTCTTAAAGGATTACACTAATACAATACCATGGCTGAAACTCCCTCCAAGCTAGGCCCCCAATGTCTGGATATGTGTCTTTCGATAGGGACCTTAGCTTTCTATCATAAATTAGAAGCTAATTTCTCCCCCATATACAGTTCTTTAATCAATCACACTGTCCATTCAAGAAATGGTCTGCACTCACAAAAGAAGTTTTGCCAAGATATTATACTTTACTCATATTTCTGCTTAACCTATGGAGGTGGATTAGCACAGATGTCGTTAAATATGGAGAGGACTTCCTATTTCCTTCATTTGCTTAAGAAAGTATTGCTTTTTCACATATCTGTGCCAGATTCCATCGAGATAATATTAATGTATGTGTTACATTTGTTCTTCATCAAAGGGCTCTGTGTTAGTGAAATCAAATGTGACAACAGACATAGGCAATTTTGTGGATGATGAGTAGTTTTAATTAAGTCAGCGTAAATAATAAAGTCAGCCAGGCAGGATGTGAAATAAGTCTTATGTTACATAACCAACTGTTGATTGAGGATCATAATTACACTTAAGTAATATGTGAAATAAGAGTGTGAGAATAAACATTGATCAAAAATGTGGGTTTTGTTCTGGGCCCAGGAATTTTGCACATGAGCAGGTTGCATTGAAACTGCCACCATTGCAATGAGCAAAAGTGAAATCCCCAGTTTTAACACATGCGGCAGATTGTAGTGTAGTGTACAGCTGGGATCAGTGTATCTCAATGAAAATCAATGCTAATTTCTACTTCCTGTGCTGGAGACCACTGTAGGTATTGACTGTCTGTAAGTGGTTTGTAGGATTCATTTTCAGTAAGTCCACTTTACCTCTTGTGGGATTGAACGAATTACATGGGAGGAGGACTTTGCATTAAACTCGATACAGAACTCAATGACTGCATAAGATGTAAAGGGTTTTTAAAATCCAACTGTTTGCTTGAATAGAATGGCAAATGGCCACTCATAAAGTTATGAGTAATGTGTGCATGTGGTGTGTGTGTGTGTGTGTGTGTGTGTCGGGGGGGGGGGTCGATAGAGATCCTGACGATTTTACATTAAAATAATGTGAATGCATTGCCGTGATATGTGTTTAAAATACCGTATGAAAGAGATGTAGGGACTTTGAGATTATATTCTTTTTGCTTGCTAGAGAGAAGAAAACTGGATTCTACCATCCAGTCGTTTCCACAGGGTGGTTCGTTGTAAATAATTCTATGTTTACGAGTCTGGAAGAAAGGCACGGACTGAAAAGATCTTCACTATTGAGAATATACGTTAATTTTAAGATCACTGTTCGGTTACGCTTTTATCTGATTAAATAAGAGATTGTTTTTCGTAAGACGCGTTGCGCGCGACTCGCCCTCCCCCTCTCCGCCTGTAGCAGCGACAGAGCCCAGGATCCGCCTGATGCCGTTCCGCTGTTTCCACGGTGAATTTCTCCTCCAGAAAGCATCCGAAAGCTGCTAATTAGAATATCTAAATAACAAAGGAGAGCAATCCGAAAAGAAGCGTTTAGAAATTAAAAACACAAGGTCAGAAAAGGAGGAAAAGGCTGGAAAATTCGTAAAAAGCAACGGACCTGCTACTCGGTTTCGTTTGAAGAAAGCCCGGTAATGATTCGGTTTTGTTCTGTGTACAGTGAGGTATTTTAGCGTCTATAAGGCCAGGTTTAATCCTGATGAAGCTGCATGGAGGAATTTAATCAGTCAGCTTCAGCACCGACTGTACAGATCCGCGTTCTCCCTTCGCGTTGCTCTTTATGTCGCTGTCCAGCTCAGTGCACTGTGCTCTAACGGGTACTGATTTGACAGTCGGATTTTTCCCTTCTCTCCCATTTCCCTTTACTCAGACATACATAAATTCAATTAGTTACAGCGTTATTTGGTGTTCAGAGAGACAGACGTATTGCTAGGAAAGGACGACTCAGAATTAATCTCCTCTCTCCTTTTCTCATAGGAACAATTCATGGGGAAGCTGGTCCTCCAAAGGATGTAAAACGGTTCTTACAGATGCATCTCATACAAAATGCTTATGTGATCGCGTGTCTACCTTCGCCATTTTGGCTCAACAACCTATAGAAATAGTAAGTATACTGTCTGATTACCGTTTCCTCCCAAAGAGCTAGATATAATTATGCGTATACTTCAAACGCACAAGAACATTGTTTAGGATTGTAAATGTTTTAATCAACAGTCTCAGTGTCGATTCTCCTCGCGATCGCCTACGTACATACAGGAGAGCGTGTATGCGTGATTGTGTGTGCGCGCGAGAGGGAGCGCGCGTGGGCGCCTGATTCTTACCCTCGCCTTCCCTCAAAATTGAATGTGGTTTGTTTAAGTATCATAAAACAGCTCAACACATTTTATATAACGCTCTATTCCCCAACAGAAAACCAGAAATGGTTATTACAGGTAGGGGGTTTCAAACAGAACAAAATGTGATCACATGTAGATCAAATGGGATATGTTATGCAGACAGGGCAGGAGTTTGAGACTTCCATCATTGCTGTGCACTAGTGACATTTCAGTACAACTAGCTGCAAGTATTTTGGGAGAGAAAAGAATGTGCTGTCAGGGTTGGTTTCTTGGCAGAAGTCATAAATTAAGGTAGCAGGAGATGAAGTGGTGAAGGTTCATTTGAAATGTTTGGTGCTGAGCAGTGCTGCTACACAATCCAAAGCCATAAACAGAGATACCAGACAGCCATGACATATTACCACTATATAAAGCTCATGCCAGACCGCTAGTTTGTTTGTCAATGTGAGAAACATCCACGAGCCTCAGGTTTATTCAAGATATTTGAGCTGTTTAGACTGAATCACAGATTACTATTACTATAATGACCCTGTGACAGATATTTATTATATATATTTATTACAATATATATACATTATATATGTGTATGTATGTATATATGTGTATATATATGTGTGTATGTGTGTATGTACTGTGTGTGTGTGTGTGTGTGTGTGTGTATGTGTGTATATATATATATATATATATATATATATATATATATATATAT
>CM075001.1:8526485-8536734 GCA_037576825.1 Pangasius krempfi
CTTTTCACTTACTGAAGACAAGACTGAAGGCAGAAAGACCCACAAACAAGCAGCAACTGAAGGTGGCTGCAGTGCAGGCCTGGCAAAGCATCTTTGGGGAGGAAACTCAGAATTTGAGTTTTGAGAACATGGGCTCCAGACTTCAGGCAGTCATTCATCCAAGTATTAAATCAGTATTATCAGTCAGTCATCCAAGTATTCAAATTCTGGTTATGTTTACAATTATGTCACTTTGTCCAAATACCTTTGAGCCCCTGAAAATGGAGGTACTTTGCTTAAAATATTTTTGTGGCACCTCTTAACTTAACATGGCACCTAACTGTATATGCCATGTGCTTACTTTTTCCACAGGGCTGTTTGTGTATAATGACTTCCAAGTATCAATATTAGCGTGTAGCCAAGTATGGTGACCCATACTCGGAATTATATACCCTTGAATATAACCTTGGTATACCCACTTATTTTGCTGCTACAGAAGTCCCCAATCTACTCTTGTGTTAGCTTCCCCTTTAATTATATATTGTGTTTTTTGTGAAACCTGTGATTCTTTGTTGTAATTGGTTCATTTTTATTTGAATTCCATCCTTCCCCACTCCTGACAATCGCAGTCAACTGCAGTCATTGACTGAAAACATTGACCGAAAACAGTCAGGTAAAATTAATAAAAGTGCTTGAAGTAGGCTTAAAGTGTACTCAGTATTTACCGATATGTAGTACCGAGAATGATTCTACTCTCTTCTGTCCCTGCTCGAGAGAGATTGACAGTGAACTCACGGATTCAATCTTTCTCTTGCACTGCTTTAAGTATGATCCATTTATGATAATGTGGTTTTAATAAAGTTTAAAGCAGAGATATCCAACATGTCAGGCAAAGTTAAAGTCAAAACACAGGCAAGGGGCCTGCGATGAGCAAACAGGACAAACTGGGCAAATCAATCAATCACTGGCAGTGTCAAGAGTGAGAACACCAACTGAGTATTTACTTTGCAGAGAAAATAGTAATGAAAATAGTAGAGAAAATAGTGTCTCGTTACTATTTAACACATTAGTGTGTGTGGGTGCGTGTGATTGAGAACAGGTATGTGTGATCAAAATCCAGTGATTGGGAACAAGTAAGCTGCCATGGTTTCTGGGAAGTGTAGTCACGTTTGTAGGCCGCGATGTATTCTTGGAAGAGGAGTTCGTGGTCCTGACACATGGCAATGTAAATTTGTAAATCTGACCATAGATAGAAAATTTATTTGGAACATAATGAATAAACAATGCATAAGTGAACCATTTAATACATTTTACAACTGATAATTTAGTATGTTTTTTTTTATAACAGAGAGCATAGGATGAGTTTATATATGCATGCATATGCATGCGTAAATGACAGACTGCAGATTTTAAATGTAATAATTGTCATATTACTATTAAATCAAACAAACTGACTTATCTTCTGTCTTTTTTTGGCTACTGTTGAAGGGGGGACTGGTTAATAGTAAACCACTTTTTTTAGGACTACACCACTGGTCTGAAGCTCCTGAATGGGAACTGTGCTAACCAACTGTTGGAGTCATCTTGGTAGGCTGTTTCACCCATCAGTTTTAAGAAGACTTCATCTTCAGTAGAAATAGCAAGCTTATCATCATCAGATGTTGTCTTGAAGACAGTCAGCACAAATTTGTCACTATAAGCTTCACTTCTCCTTTGGTCTTTGAAGGACTGAAATTAAAAGCTCAGGTTGGTTTTCTAAATTTTTAAAAATATTTTATTTTAATTTTATAGAAGATACACATAGCTGTTCCATTTGTATGATGAAAAGCCATTTAACCATCTCTTAAAGCAAGGAGGGTTCCTAGTTTTCCAATTTAACAGGATTATCTTTTTGGCTGCAATCACACCAACAATTAGGGCCTGATTATGTGTAGAGTGCATGGTGGTCATATCAGGGTGTGACGAGGAGGAGGGATGGGCCAGGCTGTAAGGACGCAGGTAATGTGCAAAAACAGATGTACAAAATATGCAGCATGTTACGTGCAGTAACAATTCAAAGTGCAAAGTGCAGTGTGCAGAGTGTCAGTGGAGTGCTGAGTGACTGTCCTTGTGGAGTCCTAAGGGGTCTGTAAGCTGGACATGTCAGTGTTGAGGAGTCTGATGGCCTGAGGGAAGAAGATCCTCCTGAGACTTTCAGTTTTTGCCAGCAGACTACGGAAGCACCTACCTGATTGCAGCAGGCTAAACAGACAGTTACCGGGGTGGATGGAATCCCTGATAATTTTAGCACCTCTTGTACTGCATCATTTGGTGTAGATGTCATGCAGGGAGGGGAGAGCAGACCCAGAAATGTGCTCAGCTAAGCGTACCACTCTCTATAGGGCTTTGCGATCCTGGGTTAAGCAGTTACCATACCACGCTGAGATGCACTGACTTAGTAAAATTTCTATGGCTCCAGTGTAAAAATTTTTCATGATTTCTGGGGAGACCCTGAATTTCCTCAGCAGTCTCAGATGATACAACCATTGTCTGGCTTTGTTCACCTGAGCTTGAACGCGATGAGTCCAGGTCAGGTCCTCAGAGATGTGTACTCCAAGATACCTGAAGCTGCTCACTTTCTCCACTGGGGTCTCGCCAATCTTGAGTGTGGTGTAGTTCCGCTGTTGCCTCTTCCTTAAGTCCACAACCAGCTCCTTAGTTTTACTGATGTTCAGAGAGAGACTGTTAGTCTGGCACCAAGCTATGAGTTTCTCCACCTCGTCAAGGTAGGTAGCTTCATCGTTGTTGGAGATGAGGCCCATAACAACTGTATCATTAGCAAACTTGATAGAAGTGGAGCTGAGAGAGGGTAGAGCAGGGGGCTCAGGACACAGCCTTGTGGGGCTCTGGTGCTCAGACCGATGGTGTTGGAGGTAAACTGACCCACTCTCACTACCTGGGGTCTGCCTGTGAGGAAGTGCAGGACCCAGTCACAGAGGGGGGCATTAAGTCTGAGGTCCCTGAGCTTGGAGGCCAGCCTGTGTGGGACTATGGTTTTGAAGGCTGAGCTATAGTCTATAAACAGCCGCCTTACATAGTTCCCTGTGTTGCTGTTGATGTGGGTGAGGGTGGTGTGTAGGACATGAGAGCTCACGTGCTCATTAGACCTATTGGGGCGGTAAGCGAACTGGAGTGGGTAGATGGTGTCAGGGGTGGAGAAGCAGATGGAGTTCTTGATAATCCTCTCAAAAACCTTCATGACAAGCGATGTTAAGACTACAGGACGATAGTCATTTAGGCAAGAGGGCTTATTGTTTTTTGGCACAGGAATAACTACAGATTTTTTAAAACAGGTGGGGACCACACACTTAGCTAGGGACTCGTTGAAGATAGAAGTGAACAAACCAGCTAGCTGATCAGCGCAGGATCTCAGTACATGACCAGAGATGCCATCAGGGCCAGCTGCTTTCCCAATGTTCACATGTTTCAGAGCCCTCCAACCCTTGTCCTCCAAGACGGTGATCGCTCGCTTATCGCTAACAGAGCTGCTTCCTTCTGTAGTGCTAGTTGGCAGACTAGTGCTAGTGTAGTTAGCCTTCAAGTGCACATAGAAAATATTCAGCTAGTCATCCAGAGAAGATATCAGCTATCACCAAAGGCGTTGATTGTCCTCAGTCCCTGACACGTGTTAGGAGTCATTAAGCTGTAAATGAGACTCCACCCACTCCCTGTACCAGAGTTTAGCAGCTCTCACTGCGTGTCAGAGCACGTAGCATGCCGCTTTGTACTCACCCATATTCTCCCATATAAGCCCTGCATTGTACACGGCTGTGCATGAATTCACCGCAGCTCAGTTAGTATTATCCACCCATGTTTTCTGGTTTGAGAAAGTCCTTATTGGGATGGTGTGTGTTGTTTCCTCTATTAGCATACTAACAAAGCTAACTGCTACATCCGTAAACTTGTTGACATCAGCAGAACTCGACCGGAACATGTCCCAATCAACATCATCAAGCGCATCCTGTAGTGCAGCTTCTGACTGAGCAGACCAGCACTGAACCACCCTCCTCTCCGGAGCTTCCTGTCTTAGTTTATATTCCGGCATGAGGGAAATGGCAGCGTGGTCAGATTTACCAAAAGCCAGTAGCAAGCTTCGTAGCCATTCCTAAACTGAGAATAGCAGTGGTCCAGTGTATATGCTCATCTAGTTGGACAGGAGTTGATAAAAGTTCTGCATGACCTGCCTGAGGTTGGCTTTATTAAAGTCCAAAGCCACGATGAATGCAGCATCTGGGTGTTTGTTTTGGTAAACACTGAGCACATTATAGGGCTTGGACATAGCCATGCTTGAGTCTGCCTGGGGAGGGATGTACGCAGCAGTGGCGATGACTGATGTAAACTCATGGGGCAGGTAGAATGGATGGCACATAAGAGTCAGGTGTTCCAGGTGAGGCAAACAAGAATGTGACAGAGTGGTAATGTTCCTGGTGTCGCACCATTTGTTGTTGACCATGAAACAAACCCCACCACCTCTGGATTTACCAGCCTCTGCAGTCCTTTCCATCTGTAGAATGGAGAAGTTATCAGAAGGTGCTACAACTGGGTCCAGTACCGAGGGGGTCAGCCATGTTTCAGACAGACAGAGTAAGTTATAGTCCCTGATGTCCCATTGAAATCTAATCTTGGCTCTGAGATTGTCCATCTTGTTCTGAAGAGACTGGACATTGGCGAGCAGAATTCTGGGCAGGAGAGGACTGTGTGCTTTGTTCCTCAGTCAGGGAGCTCTCACATGGCCATTGTTCCCCTCTGTATGGCATAGTATCTCAGATGGCCACGTTGGGTCATGGAAAAACTGTCATGAAATAGTTGATTATAGTGGTTACCAATGTTCAAAAGTGTTCTGCTGTCATAAGTGATTAGTGCACATGTCACGTGTGCAAAAGGAGATATTAGAAGTAGGTAAAAAAGTAAATAAGAGGACAGTCTAAGCGGAGCAACCAGGATGGCATCCGGACACGGTGGCACCATCTTGTGAAAAAGAAATAATAGAAATCATAGAAATCAACATAAAGCAACATAACCCCTTTTTCTTCCATGAAAGAAACATTCCATTCATGAAAGAAACATTCCATAAATGTGTGACGGTGGAAATAGATGATTGTGTGATATTGGTGTGTGTGCAGAGACATTTGGTCATTTGAAATTTTTAAAAATCTGATCTAAAATCCTGAGTAAATTTCCTAAAAGGAAATGATTTTGTGACGGTGGGCCTGCAGCCCTTGCACAACAAAGACGACGCACTCCTCACACGACTTCCACCTGGGAGCTGAAAAGACAGCTCCAGTTCAGAACCCCACTTGATGTGGACAGCACAGAAGCATATTGCTGCAAGCTGGGGTGGCAAAAAAACATTCAGCTGGCAGCCAATGACTGAGGCGGTGGGTCTCTACCTTCCTGCAGAAGTCAGAAGGGCACAGCAGGTGCAGTAAGGCGAGCGAGTTCTTCATGTACCCTGATGCTGATCCACTTCTCTTTCTTCCCCACAGAAGCCAATGTCAATGAGGAAGACGGAGCTCCCTGGCAAACCTGCGCCATGAGCCTGCACCCCGTCGAAGTGGCCTCTCAGTCCCCGTCGAAGTGAACTGCAAGCCAGTCTCGGCCCTTCTGGTCTCCAGGAGCACCGTAACCCTGGCCCGACCCACCATCCTGACTGGGACCCTCTCTGTCTCTGTCTCCTGTGTCCATAGGGACATCCAAGAGGTCCACCAAAGTTTGGGTCAGGATCCATGCAGGAAGCATGGACACAGCACGTAAGACCTACACACACCGTCTAACCCAGTCTCTTCTGTGTTTAACCAGGTCGCCTGGGAGGGGAACTTTGGGCTTGAGCAGAAAGAAGATGACCACCTAAAACAATGCTAAAACAGCACATAAAATACAAAGCCAGTGTCAGCACACCACACACCGGAAAACTTCACCCTTGCCCTCATCCCGTTTCCCATTATTGGCATCCCCTTTGGGAAGATAGGCATGGACCTCATAGGGCCACTCCCAAAGCCTGCCTGGGATCACAAGTACATCATAATTGTTGATTGTCACCAAATACCCCAAGGAAACCTCCTGCAACATCACCAAAGAGCTCCTGCTCAGCCCTGTGGGGATCCCAAAGGACATCCTAACAGACCAAGGTATGCACTTTATATTATGTCTAATGGTTGATTTGTGTCGGCTATTGCAGGTGAAGCACCCGAGGACGTCTGATGGCCTCGTCAAACACTTCAACCAGACTCTCAAGTGGATGCTACAATGGGTACCCAGAGCCTTTTTTGCTGCAGCAGCCGGGGAGCAGTTTGGGGCTTTAGTGCCTTGCTCAAGGGTCTCACCTCAGTCATGGTATTGAGGGTGGAAGAGAGCGCTGGTTATTCACTCCCCCCACCAACAATCCCTGCCTGACCTGAGACTCAAACCCACGACCTTCGGATTACAAGTCCGACTCTCATCCGAGTTGACAATTTCTGTTTCATCTGACTGGTATCTGTAAAAGCAAATAGTGCTTTTGTGGCATCCATCAATCTATGCACAGTAGTATTGGTATTTGTGCACAACCAATGAATGATGGTTTATTACAAAATCTTTCCACCAACAAGGAAAAACAACTGTTGTGTTTGTGTTTTTGAGTTCGCTTCATATTTTTATATCTAATTTTGATATAAAATGTACATAGTCAAGTGAAACCAGAAGTATATAGACATTTTAAACAAATGCATGTGCAAGTGAATAAACTAAGATATAGCTGTTGTTTTTATTTGTCAACTGTATTTTATTGTTGGCTTAATAAGCTTCAATAAGTTTGACACAGGTTCCTCTTGGCTGAGAGGGTTCGTCCTCTGGTCAGGGATGTCCTGTCAGTTGCTGATTGTTCACAGGACAGTTGAAATCCAGCAATCAGTAAACAAGTGGTAATTAACTTGGGTCTGCAAAGTCTGGGAGCAGGATTCCTAGTTTTATGGCTTCTTTGCTTTCCTTGCCTGTTCGCATCAGATCCTACATCTCCCCCCTCTGCAGCCAAAGCAGAAACACATACAAACAAGACAGCACCTCCATTACTGGCTAAGTACTGGTGCGAGAAATTAAATTATTTGATGATCTATGGGATACCTTTGGGGACAGTTGTGATGCTATGATTATTGGGCTTTGGTCTCTTTCTTTTCTCTAAGTCGTTTGGCCTACTAAAAGAAAAGTTGAAAGCAAGAGAAAATAACGGTAATGACAGTGATCGCAAAGGAAGGAAGAAAAATAACTCTGATGATAAACAATGGGGTTTCCATGATTTTACAATGATGTGAGTGCAACTTCTACACTAGTGTAAGTTGATTTAAATGATCTACCTATCAAGAAGACAGTTGAATGTTTCCTATGGTGGTTGGTTTAAATGTATGTTAATGTTGTGTAGTGTATGGGCAGTTTGAGCCGTGTCAGTCTGTTTCAGGTACCCCTTTTCTGGTCTTTTGGACCACAGTGTTTCTTGGTTTGTCTTAGTTGAGAGACTACTCGTTGCGTCCTAGCCTGGGATAAGAGCTTGTCCACGATCTAGGCAGCTTCGCACCTCTGAACTAGATGTTGTACTCACTGTCTCGGTTGGTCGCCTGAGGCCTCATTTCCAGGTGGAAGTCAATATCTTGCAGGTAGGCCTGTATGTCATAGCCTCCGGCAGCATTCAGGGTGAACTCGTTAATGTTTCTGGCCAGACGGTCAAGGTCTTTTAGGGCCAGGCCATGTACCGCTTTGGCGTCTGCATGGATGGGTCCTATTCTTTTGTTGGCACACCATAAATGAGGGACCCTGCTCTACTGGGCAGTAGTGATGCTATGAGTTGTCTCACCGTTCTTGGCTCTGGTTGTAGCTCGTAGGCATGCTTGAGCTCCTCTTTGACTGTGTCAACCTCTTCTCTGGTGTGGTAAAGCTGCAGGGTCAGACTTTCAACTTTGTCTCTAGACTTCTCCAGGTGGCCTTCCAGGACCTTGATCTTGGCATTCTTATCTTTGACCTCAGACTTGGCTTTCTCCAGTAGCTGCTCGGGGTATTGAAGTTCGTCTGATAGGTCAGCCTTTGCTTCCTCCTTTTCGTTCTGGGTAGCTGCCAGGGTTTCATGGAGCTTTGTAATTTCTTTCTTTGCCTCTTGCTCCATTTCTTCTGACCTTTTCATTTGGTATTGGACTTTCTCTTCCAGCTTGTCTATGCGTCTTTGGGTATGTGTCATCTCCTCTTGTCATCTCCTCTTGATTTTAGCTAGCTCCTGGTGGCTGTAGCTCTGTCTTGGATCGCGTGTCAGGAGTCTTCTGAGAATTACAAGTATTAGTAGTAATAATAATAATTCGAAGGCTTTGAGTGTGAGGTGGTTCGTCGCCATGCTAAGCCATGCCTCTAAGTCTTCCCAGTGGGTGACGGGATCTGTGATTTGAGGCATGTTGACACACTGTGGGGGAACCTGGCGTTGACGAGATTGACACAGACCTTTACACTGTATTGGGGCCTAGGTGTAGTGGACAGCTAAGTGTTGTTTCAGTGACTGTGATTGTGAACCTCTAGTGGAGTGTGTTGATGACTTGTGGTCTGACTGAGGGAGAATGACTAGCAGGGTGGAGTCTTTCTTCCTGCAACACAAGTCAGAACAAACAAGTAAAGGAGAAACTAAAAAGAAACAAAATTTTTTGAAGAAAGAGGGACCTTTTCTGTTCAAATGAGAGGAACTAAATCAAAGGAACAGATTTAGGATAAATAAGCGATGAGTTTCAACTTTAAAATGATTTCATGGGACTCTCTTCTCTTCTCTCTCCCCCCTTTTGTTTTAGTGTTTGTTGATGGTTCCCACGGCTTGGTCTAGAAAATGGGACAGAAGAGATAGAAGAGGGCAGGGAAGGACAGGAATGACTTGAGTAACCTGATTAAATGAAGGAGACTGGCTGAACTGACAAGTGGATCAAATCCACGAATGGGCCCTGCTGCTGTTATGCTTAACTACGAGTACTGAATCGCTTACAGCTGATGTATAATTATATACTTGAAATGAGCTTAAAGTGAAAGAGTTGTCTCTGATTCACTTTGAAACTCGTAGTAAGGGATAGTAGTGTCTCCTATCTAAGTGACACTTGTAAAGCAAGGACACCAGAGTGTCAAACGCCTTAAAAGTGAAATAATTGTTGTGTGACTTTAACTTGATGGGGAAATGTCTACACTGCAGTGTTTTCAGTGAAATTGAATAGCTTGAATAAAGTTAATTTTCACACAATAAGTAGTTGTAGGTAAGTATTTTCCTTCTAAGTGGACTGAGGGGAAAATAGCAAGAAGGGAAAAGAGTAAATGGAACAGAAGAGAGAGAAATAAGTATGAGGGTTAATCACTTTATCTTTGCCCAAAACACTTGCTGTATTCAATTACTGCGAGCCACAACATGCTAATCGCTAACCGCTGACGTTCGAGGCTAATGGTTTTAGCATAGACTTCAATGTAAACACTACTGCTTCGGGTTATCTTAGCTACACCTGAGAGTTTGTTTACAAGATGGCGTCATCATACTGAGCATGCGCAGTTTAAGAGTTGCCCCGAAGAGTCTCCTAGGGCCCGACTGTTGCTATGACAACCAACACAAACGGTAGGTCGCTACCGTGCTGCTCAAGGCACACAGTTTAAGCACTTTTTATAGGAAGTCGGCGCATTTGAGCTCTATGAAAATAGACACCACTTGTAGCCCACTTTAAGGCGTGGCGCTTAAAACTCAGTTTGTTAAAGTGAGATAAAGCTTAAAGAGACAGGTTCACTGCAAGTATGATTACAATAATTCAATACTTGCGATCTCAGCGGATCTTAATTTTCCGTGCCAGCTTCTCTGGACACACAAATACCACAGGGTTTCTTTGCTGCTGGCTACACAAATTTATTCTAACTTTACCTAATCAAACTTAAGTTTAAACAAAAATTCACATTCGAGACGCACCCGGCCACTGACACACTGTTACACTGAGAGACATAGCTTTCACAGCTAACTCTGCGAGCAGACACGAAGGACAAGCATAAGTTCGCTACTCTAGTGGTTAAACCTGGGACTAAAAATAGCTATCTGAATAGCATTGGAACACGCAATGCATCAACTTAGCTATAACACAAGGCCTTTAAAGAAGAGATTGAGGAACACGCTCAACTCTTATCTTTACCGAACTGTGAGGAGATTTCTTCGTCCTGACAGGGGCACTTTAATTACTGCAGTTTACTGTGACTGATATTCCTCGCTCGG
>CM075001.1:8536834-8551968 GCA_037576825.1 Pangasius krempfi
CCGACATCATATTGAACCCTATGGGTTAGGAATGGGATGGCACTTAAGTTCATATGTGAGTCAAGGCAGGTGACCGAGTACTTTTGGTAATATAGTGTATGTGCAGAATATGAAGTATACGTATAGAATGTACACAAACGGATGTACAACATGTGCAGTATGTTACATGTACTAACAATGCAAAGTGCAGTATGCAGAGTGTTTGTGGTGTGCAGAGTGACTGTAGAGTCCTTGTGGAGACTTAAAGGGTCTGTATGGTGGACATATCTGTGTTGAGCAGTCTGATGGCCTGAGGGAAGATGCTCCTTCTGAGCCTCTCAGTCTTAGCCATCAGACTATGGAAGCACCTACCTGACTGCAGCAGGCTAAACAGACAGTTACCGGGGTGGGTGGAGTCCCTGATGATTTTAGCAGCTCTTGTCCTGCATTTTCTGGTGTAGATGTCATGAAGAGAGCGGAGAGCAGACCCGGCGATGTGCTCAGCTAAGCCCACCACTCTCTGAGGGCTTTGCGGTTCTGGGTTGAGCAGTTACCATACCACGCTGAGATGCACTGAGTTAGTAAACTTTCTATGACCCCAGTATAGAAAGTTTTCAGGATTGTTGGAGAGACCCTGAATTTCCTCAGCAGTCTCAGATGGTACAACAATTGTCTGGCTTTGTTCATCTGAGCTTGAATGTGATGAGTCCAGGTCAGGTCCTCAAAGATGTGTACTCAAAGGAACCTGAAGCTGCTCAGTCTCTTTCACTGTTGCCTCTTCCTGAAGTCCACGACCAGCTCCTTGGTTTTACTGACGTTCAGAGAGAGACTGTTAGCCTGGCACCAAGCTATGAGTTTCACCACCTTGTAAAGGTAGGCAGCCTCATCGTTATTGGAGATGAGGCCCATAATCAAGGTGTTGTAAGCAAACTTGATGATAGAAGTGGAGCTGTGAGACGACACACAGTCGTGTGTGTAGAGAGAGTAGAGCAGGGGGCTCAGGACACAGCCTTATGGGGCTCTGGTGATCAGGGTGATGGGGTTGGAGGTAAACTGGCCCAGTTCACAGAGGGGGGCATTAAGTTTTAGCATGGAGGCCAGCCCTCCTGGGACTATGGTATTGCAAGCTGAGCTATAGTCTGTAAACAGCAGCCTTACATAGTTCCCTTTGTTGCTGTCAGTGTGGGTGAGTGTGGTGTGTAGGACATGAGAGATTGCATCCTCAGTAGACCTGTTGGGGTGGTAGGCGAACTGAAGTGGATCAATGGTGTCAGGGATGGAGGAGCAGCAAGCAACCTGTTAAGACTACAGGACTTAATTTACAGGACAGTAATTTAGGCAAGAGGGCTTATTGTTCTTTGGCACAGGAATAACTACAGATTTTTTAAAGCAGGTGGGGACCACACACTTAGCTAGGGACTCATTGAAGATGGAAGTGAACAAACCAGCTAGCTGATCAGTGGAGGATCTCAGCACACGGCCAGAAATGCTGTCAGCCCAGCCGCTTTCCTGAAGTTCACACACTTCAGAGTCCTTCGAACCTTGTCCTCCAAGACGCTGATCCCTTGCTCATTGCTAACAGAGCTGCTTACCTCTGTAGGGCTAGTTGGCAGGCTAGCGCTAGTGTGGTTAGCCTCAAAGCACGCACAGAAAGTATTCAGCTTGCCCACCAGAGAAGAATCGGCGCTCACCGCAGCGGTGGATTTGCCTCCAAAGGCGCTGATTGTCCTCAGTCCCTACCACATCCATTGGAAGTCATTGAGCTGGAAATGAGACTCCACTTGCTCCCAGTACCAGAGTTTAGTGGCTCTCACTGCACGTTAGAGAGCGTAGCATGCTGCTTTGTACTTGCTCATATTCCCCGATATAAGCCCTGCATTGTACATGACTTCGAATTCACCTCAGCTCAGATAGTATTATTCAACCATGGTTTCTGGTTTGAGAAATTCCTTATTGTGACGGTGTGTGTTGTTTCCTCGATTAGCATGCTAACAAAGCTAACTGCTACATCCGTAAACTCATTGATGGCAGCAGAACATGACCGGAACATGTCCCAGTCAATGTCATCGAGCACGTCCTGTAGCGCAGCTTCTGATTGGACAGACCAGCACTGAACCACCCTCCTTTCCGGAGCTTCCTGTAAGAACCTTTGTTTATATTCCGGCATGAGGAAAATGGCAACATGGTCCGATTTACCTAGACTGAGAATAGCAGTGGTCCAGTGTGTTTGTCCCTGTAATTGGATTTATTAAAGACACCCAGCAATGATTAAAGCAGTGTCCGGGTGTTTGTTTTGTAAAACACTGAGCACATTATGGAGCTTGGACAGAGCCATGATTGTGTCTGCCTGAGGAGGGATGTACACAGCACTGGCAATGACCAATGTAAACTCATGGGGCAGGTAGAATGGATGGCGCATAATAGTCAGGTGTTCCAGGCGAGGCGGGCAGGAATGTGACAGAGTGGTAATGTTCCTAGGGTCGCACCATTTGGTGTTGACCATGAAACAAACCCCAGCACCAATGGATTTACCGGCCTCCACAGCTCTGTCCATCTGTAGAATGGAGGAGTTATCAGACAGCGATACAACTGTACCAGTCCCTGATGTCCCGTTGGAATGTAGTCCTAGTTCTGAGATCGTCCATCTTGTTCTCAAGAGACTGGACAGTGGCGAGCAGAATACTGGGCAGGGGAGGACTGTGTGCTCTGTTCCTCAGTATGTTGCGAACTCCGGCGCGTTTTCCTCCGTGTTTCTTTTTTTGTCGCCTCCGGCGGGCTCTTGCGTGGCCATCGTTCCCCTCCATGCCGCATAGTATCTCAGATGGCCACGTTGGGTTGGTGGATAAACTGTCATGAAATAGGTGAGTATAGTGGTTACCAATGTTCAAAAGTGTTTTGCTGTCATAGTGATCAGTGTGCAAAAGGATAGATTAGAAGTAGGTAAAAAGGTAAATAAGACAACAGTCTAAGCGGAGTGACCAGGGCGGCATCCAGACACGGCGACACCATCTTGACAATGTAGAGTTTATAGTGTTACTCAGGTAACTGGAGTGACATTGTGCTAAGGTACTTGTTTAACCTTTAAAATGTAATATGAATGAATACTGACAGTGTGCATTCTTCTGACAGCAATACATCATGTATACCATGTAGGTGCAGACTGTAATTATCTTATTGTCTTTCACTGTGTATCTTTCTAGCACCGCAAAGTCATCAGTCTGTCGTTGCAGTTGTCAGTGTACATAGTATTCCTCTTCATTCTCTCTAGCTGGCAAAATGTGCATTTTGGCTCCTTGCTTTATGATCTATTTTAGGCAGCTTTATTTGTGCTTTATATGAATATGAATGCTTTGTTTATGGCTTATGCTGTCTAGAGGTAGTTTTTCTGTTTCCAGTTACGAATACACTGCATTCCCTTTTTTCTGATGATCCTTACCATTTCTCTTTGTGTTATTTTGTTGTTTTGTTTTCATGTCTTTTGAAAGATCTTTTGCAACCTCAAGATTACTTATAATTTGGGTGTTGGTAGAGTTTATTTGGTTCCACATTTGATTACTGGTTGTATCAGAAATCTGACACAAGCACCTTTCTAACCATGGTCCTTCAGGACTGATATGTGTCTGTGTGTTGAGAGTAGAGACTGACGGCTTTCGGCATGTGTGTTTTGGACTGTCGCCTCAGAGAGCTTCACTGGTTTTGTTGATGGTGAGGGAGTTGATGCTGATCTGGTTTTGTCTGTCTCCTTCCCAAAAACACAAAGCTTCAGCATTGGGCCCAATGGATTCATCTTGCCTGGATGAACCAGCTTGTGCCAGTCCATTTTCCAATCTCCCAGGTAATCATACAGTCCAATGAAAGAGCAGCTGACAATAGCAAACATTGTAAAGATATGACTCCCACGGGTCTCTACAGCATGGAGCCGGAAGTGCGCTGAATGAATTATGGCCGAGCTCAGGCTGCAGCCTGCACTGTCTCCATGGTGCTGTATCTAAGGCTGCCAGTACATTGCATTTATTATTAGCTCTCTCTCGTTCATGTCTCTTTCTCTCTTTCCCTCCCTTGCTGTTTTTCCTTTTCCACTGCAGTGTGTAAGGCCATTGTTTGTATATATCAGAGAGGTCCATAACTTAAAGGTTATTTTTGCAGAAAATCTACATAGAACTATTAATCATATTGGTTGGATCTAAGGCAACTTTTTTCCTATTTCCTGTTCTTTTTCCAATTTTTGCCCATAATAAGGCACGGAATGTGACATTAGTAGTACAGTGGTATTTTCAGTCCCATTTTGGGCTAAAATTGAGCTACCAAACAGACTATCACTTTTCTATTTACAGGAAAATGTAAGCATTTTGTTTTTGTCCAATCTTTTTGGGTTTGTAAATCCAGATTATTTAACTTGGTCTATGTATTCACCCTGCTAGAGCTAATACACAAGACAGGTCATTCTCCAGATTGTATGTCACTGAACATCTGTGTATCTGTTAATGAAATAAAGGTCATAGGGTATAGTTGAGGACCTTTTTTGTGACCATCCTGAAGAAATAGAACATGATAATACTGAAGACATTACCTGAGCATTTGTTAACTTCTTTATTAGTTTGTGACTTCAGTCATACATTTAGTAGTGTCTTTTACACTCAGGTCCATGAAGGTAAATGTTTGTGTACATGAGAAAGCTTGTTTCTTCATTAAAAACTGAGCATAGCTCATGGAGGAACACTGAGATTTTGTTTGACTCTGCAGGCTCTTTGAGTCATTCTGAGTGACAAACAATTTACAATTTAGGAAATAACTTTAAATAATCTGAAACCAAAGGGCTGCATTTTTGTGATGCCTTTTCTACTGTTACAAATGTTATTAAGTTTTGTTTTGTGCATATACATGAAGTGTAAATGTATAGTAAATGTTACGGACTGCAGAGATGGGCAAGCACCACAGCTCATGGTATGAGAGTAAGTCATTCTGGTGTTTCAACTCAAGAGGATAGCGATATTTTGTTGATTGCTCCTTGTTCCTATGGCAAACTATATCCTACATTTCTGGCTTCTGATGCAACAGTCTTCTATTAACATTGTTCATATTAGTGAAGTTTTTAGATTAGTGATGTTCAAAGCATCTAATTTGCATTACAAGCATTTTTTTCCCAATGCCAGCTGTATATTATGGAGGAGCCTTACAAAGAAATACTTAGCATGAAAAAGACCAATTTCATGTACACACAAATGTAATCATCCCCACTGATCTAATAAAAATTATTTTGTATGGCACATAACTGTGGTATTAATCAGAGATTTGAAATGTCTGCTATTAGGCAGGCCTCAAAAACCTATTGCCACTGGTATCCCCACATCCTCAGCATCAGCTGCTTTGGACTTTAACCACACAGTGCAGTTCCTCTGTTGCCATAGATACAGATATGGTAGGCTTAAGATCCCCAGCAATTTTCCAGCAACATGCACTCAGATTTCAAGAAAGGGCTCAGCCACCAGTGGCACCAGTTCAAAACAAGTTCAGTAGTAGGCTTGGTGCACCACAGGCACTGAATGTTCTGTATGTCCCGGTAGTGCATAAAGTGTTCGTAGATCAAAACTTGCACAGAGTGACGTATTTTACCATGACCAGCCAGCCAGACATGATCGAGATACAGGGAAGTGGTTACCATCTCTTAGTGAAATATTTAATTCAAGCAAGGTCCATATAAACGGTACTGTACATTAAACTGGGAACTAAACTGTCAATTTCTTTATTTTTTTCTGTATTTATGCATTAAACTTTTATTCAGTTTGGCATTGATAACAAAATGGCCACAAACTTAAATATGCTGAATGACAGAATAAAGTATAAGATTACATTAATGCTAAAATGTTTTTAAACATTTTGTTATACACTATCGCAATCATATGTGATTTTTGAATATCCCATTCCAGAGTTTTTTCCACTTTGCTTTTATAATAACCTCCACACATTCCACTAGATTTTGAAGTGTAGCTGTGGGGATTTGTGCTCATTCAGCCACCAGAGCATTAGTGAAGTCAGATATTGATTTTGAATGAGAAAGCCTGGGGTGCAGTCGGCATTCCTGTTTATCCCAGAGGTGTTCAGAAGGGTTGAGGTCAGGGGTCTGTGCAGGCCACTTGAATGCTTCCTCGCCAAGCTTGTCACACCATATCTTTATGGAAATTGCTTTGCACACAGGAGCACTATCTTTCTTTTTCAGGACATTCCAAATTGTTGTATTGGCTATGCCCCGTGCTTGTGTAATGGCTCTGATCGAGATTCCAGCCTCAAAATGGCTTTCTTTTCTTCCATAGACAGCTCTCTGGTCTTCCTGTTGGTTTATCCTTTTTATCAACACATGCAGTCTTCAAGGTGAAACCCAGGGCTCAAACTAAGAAGAGTAGACATTCAGAGCTATTAATTGTTTAAACAATCAATCTTACAGGGCACACCTGGGCAACAAGAAACATCTGTCAGTCACATGTTCCAATATTTTTGATCACTTGAAAATGGGGGAGTTCAAACAAAAGGTGCCATGTTTTAAGTTGTTTAACACATTTAAATGTAAACCTCAGGCAATGAAAGCTGAAATTCTGATCTATCATCTCATAATCATCTTTTGATCTCAAGCCCAAAATGTCTTCAATATATCACAAAACAAAAGAATTTTAAGTATTGGGCTTGCTGTCCCAATAATTTTGCAGGGGACTGTACACTGTAGGAAGTAAGCAAATGTTAGTAAGTGCACAGAATACATTCACTGAGTAGGTTTAAAATTTTTACTAAACATTTTTTTTTTAAATCTGTGTTTACAGCGGAGAAATTGTGGCATTAGAAAAGTGTTTGCAACTAAGTTGTTGGGGATCAAATATTTTCAGAAGTCACTTAAAACCATTGTTTTCGACCATGTTGATGGGTATTATATCTTTGGTCAGTGTGCAAGATTCGTATGCAAGCTGGAATAGTATAAAGTCTGGTTCATGAAACAACTTCTCTGAATGTTTTCAGACAATGTAGTATCACAATACACATGATTTCTCTGTAAAAACAGATCATGGAGAAATTTTAACTGTTAATGATCTAAGATCGTAATATCACCCACCCATAACATACTATAATGGACACTGTGGATTTTTTTTCTTAGCATTATACCCAGAATCTTAGAAAGGAACAAATCGTGCCTAAATGAGACACTATTTCTTTTCTTAGATGGACAAAAGGCCACTGAAATTACAGTTAAGTGCTGATTAGAGCTTTGGCGTAATATTAACCAAAAATGGTCTGCATCAATTCTGCCATCTGTAATTACCAGAAGACCATATGGCAGAGACACCAGGGTGTCTAAGGTGGTATAAGCCATGGCCTCTAGTCAGCATTCATGTAGACTTTGATATGAAACACAGCACTAAACTACTAGAACATGCCTATTTGTGTTCTCTAAAATGATTTTTTTTTCCAGTCTTTTTTTTCAGGTTCAAATCAGTCTTGACTGATTTAAACCTGTTCACTAAATGCATTGGACCTTTTTTGCATATGCATTATGCTACTCTGATTCTTTATCCTCCTAAAACTGCATGATCCTGATTTTCATGGTTACAGAAGGTCTGCATTGCATACAAATTGAGTGGTTCAACTGAATGATGTATAGCCCCGCCCTCATTGTTTAGGGTGTTCTCAAATAACTTAGTCTGAGAGCTCATGAGCTAAGAGTCACACATATACATGTGGCTGTTATGGAATGGGGTCTTTTTGAGACTTTTTGGTCTTTTTAATTCGTGAAAATCATAACTCGAGAACAGCGTGCGATTATGGACTTTACATACCCTTAAATTTATAATGCTGGTGCTAGGTGTCCTAATCCTCCATCACCATCAATCCTCAGTGTGTAACTTTTAACAAAAAGGGTCATGGAAGGTCAGTGCTTAACCCTTCATCGAGCATGGTTATTCCATGACTAGACAGGCTCCATTTTGTGTTTCTGCAGTAAGAATAAGTCCTTTTGAGTGCCTTGTCAGAGACTAATTTCCTATGCTCTGACTGAAGTGTAAAGTCTCTCTCTCTCTCTCTCTCTCTCTCTCTCTCTCTTTCATATATACAGGGCATCTGCACGATGACAACAGCTTTTCTGCACTTTTTCTTCCTGGCATCATTTTGCTGGGTTCTGACTGAGGCCTGGCAGTCCTACATGGCTGTGACAGGGAAGGTGCGGACCAGACTCATCCGCAAACGATTCCTTTGTCTGGGATGGGGTGAGTATCTAGCTATCCTTCTGTCTGTTCTGTCTTTCTTGCAGCTATAGGCTTTGTTTGGTGCAGTATGGCTGAAATGCTGTTATCAGTCCATGGAGATTCATCCCAGTTCTCACTATTAGTGTACCTGCCTTATCTCTCAGCAATCCTATTTGGAATGCAAAAATATAAAAAAAAAAAATAAATAAATACAAAAAAGCCTGAATGTTTTAATTACTCAATATATACAGTCTGGCTCATTTTATTCTACATTTAAATATAACCATATATACATATGGTAGCCAACATTGGTTATTTAGGAGTCACTATATGTAATGGCAAAAGTAAGACCAATTTAAATGGTTTGTATTAGTACTCCTTGTCTGTTGATTTAGAGTAATGGATGTAAAATTAATTAGTTTACTCTGGTTTTGTATCACTCCATCATATAATTTCCTTAACAACAGTTGCTATGCAGTAAATGCAGAAAAGAACTGCATGAATACTTTGTGTGCTGTATTATGACATCTCCTTTTGAAGTCTGCCTCAAGCAACAAATGATAATAAGTCTGACTTTCATTTAATTCAACTGTCACAATCTACTTTGTGTAGACAGCTACATAGGCTTGCAAATTTTTTGATAAATCATCTGAAAAAAGAAACACTGAACATTTAAGTCTCTATTTTTGTGCAGGCACAAACATAATTTGATATAACTCTGGTGTATTGATAATTTGATTGAATATACGCCATTTTTTGTGCTTTGTTCCTATTGTTGTATTCCAAAATAAACGTGTCTCATTTGGTCATTTTAATAATCTGAATGTGCCACCATGAAAATCAAATTAAGCAGCTGTGTGAGCCAACTCTGAATAAAGAAAACTTTTCCAATTTAAATATTGATGGAACTTTTGAACTTAAAGGGTCAATAGTTGATTTTTTTTTATTTCTTACTAGTACAAATACCCTGGAAAAATATGTAGGACGATAAAAATGGTTTAACTCATGGCCTAAGTTTATTAAGTGGCTAAGAAAATGTATTTGGAAAACTGCCTTACAGTCTCTAATGCATGTTTGTGATTGGGTGGGCCTTTTGTTAGTTATTTTATAAACGCTCCCGCTCGACCCTTCTCTTCATCCCCTTCAAGCCCGATAATTCTCCTGTGAGCAAAATATCACTCTTTTTTGCTTTGAAAATCTTAACAACAAGAAACACAGTAAAAACCAGAATACACACTGGCAGTGCTTTTCCAAGATAGAATAATTTACTACTGGTAAGCTGCATGGCTGCATCTTTTAATGCTAACCTGCTAATACCGGAGTTTAAAGGTTCTAAGAGCTTATTACAAAGAAAAAAGGACAGTGACCTCAGCCATTTTCATAGACCATTATGAGCTGAATTTTGTGTGTTTATAGTATTATAACTTGGTTTTCAAGCTTTTGATTCTGAGTGCACTTGAAAGTCATGCCATGACGGTCCTTGCTAATGCCAAGTGTAGTTAGCATGCTAACTCTAGTTGAACTACCATAGGTTTTGGTGGCAGAGCTTTGTGTACTTGGATAGGAATGAGGACACCTTTAAGTTAACTTAATGTGTATTTTTTACACTTTGTTGTTTTCTCTGTAGCCATCTAATCCATAAAAAAAAATCCTACGTAATTTGGACTTTTTAGGGTTAGACATAATTTCTTTCTCCTGTCTTGGCCAGGTTCTGTGATAAATGCACCAGTAATAGTGGTATTATAATGCCGTTTACTGGCAGACTATTGGTGGTTGATTAATGATGGGGTGTTGCTCCAGTGCAATAAGAGTATCAGTGGAATGAAGGAAAGTGGTTGACCAAGCTCATGCACAAATTCTGAGAACAAATTGATGACATTGATAAAATCGGCGTAAGTGCGACAGTGTATTTAGAGTATGTAAATGACAGAATTAAGTCTTTCACTTTTAGAGACTGTGCTCCCATATTGCATGCTTCTTAACAGTCTCTCAACTCATGTTTATCTTGTTCATTTTGTTCTCCACTTGTATTTTAGTACTGCAGAGATTTGAAATGTTGTTTCTATAAGCAGAGAAAATGCAAAAGGGTTACAAACAGTTAAAAGCTGACTATTTCAAGTTAAAAAGTAGTGTTATCGTTGGAAACAAGCGTTTCATACTTAAACGTGTGTTTCTCTCATTTTAAAGGTTTGCCTGCCTTGGTGGTTGCCATCTCAATAGGCTTCACAAAAGCAAAAGGCTATGGGACACCACAATAGTAAGACTACCCAACACACACAAACCCAAACAGACCTCACACATACTCTCTCTGCTAGGATCTGAACTCCACCTGGCCATGTTAACTTAATACCTCCTGTGAACTATAATGGGAATTTGCTGATGATTAGTATTCCTTTGTGCAGTTGTTGGCTCTCTCTGGAGGGAGGACTACTATATGCATTCGTTGGACCTGCTGCTGCAGTAGTGCTTGTAAGTTTACTCTATGATTCCTAGGGCATTATGCTTCTTATAAATTAATGGTGTCATGGTTAAACCTTTCACAAATATTGAACTCTAGAGATAATCTTTGACAATTTAATTTAATTTGAACCCCATATTAGGTCGCTCATAAAAATCTCTTTTTATCAGCTCCTCAGCATTGCCCAGCTTCGACCCTTATAGATTTAGATGTTGAAACCCTGGTTCATGCTTTCATAACCTCATGCTTAGATGAATATAATTGCTACTTCTTTGAATAAACTGGTAAAACCCTAAATAGACTCGAACACATTCAAAAGTCCTTAATCATACCAGAAATTCAGCACACATTATATAACAGTATTCCAGCAGTTACACTGGTTACCCATTTTACAAAGAATCAAATACAAACTCCTTCTTCTAACATTCAAAGCACTTTATGGCCTTGCAGCATATTATCACTCTGAGCTCCTACAGCCCTACACTCCTGCTCAGATTCTCTGGTCCTCCAATACTGGTCTATTGTTGGTGTCTAAGACCAGACTGACATCAACGTGGGGCAGATCTTTTAGTGCCATAGCCCCAAGCTTTGGAATGTCATCCCCTGTGACTTCCATGACTGCACTTCCCTCGCCCATTTTAAGAGTCAACTTACAACATACGTTTTTTCCCAAAACTTTTACCTTTCTTTTCATCCTGCGAATCTATTTTTTGTGCTATATAAATGAAATGCATTATACTCAATAGTTTGTTGTATATGAACATTAATCACCTGTTATTCAGGCAATAAATTATTTAATTCAGCTCAAGCATCTGGTTTTGACATATTATACATGACCCACTCAAGTATGAAATAAGGAATTGCATTTAACTGCAACTCATTTAATGCTACTATCCGGTGTCACCCAGAAGAGGGTGGGTTTCGTTTTTAAGTCTGATTCTTCTCAAGGTTTCTTCCCCATGTTGTCTCAAAACATGTAAAAATATAAGCTTTAATAAGTACATTTTTCCAGTAATGAGTAATTATTTAGAAACTTTCATTTCCTTGCTGTGCACCAGTCTTAGGCACTAAGAAATTCTGTAAAGCAAACATGACTTAGACTGTTGCACATTATTTTACCTATGAAGAAAGTAGAGTACGTCACCCATGCAGAAACATATCTTTTGTAATTCATTCCAGTCACATACAACAAAAGCATACGTAGCCTACATTACACTTATTTAGCATCAGCAATCTATGCACATTAATGGTTTAAGCTTCCTTTTTTTTTAAAGTGACTTAAACAATACACACAATTTGCATCTTTTACTGTAGCCTAAAGTAAATAAAATAAAATAATATGAAGGTTGTTGTAATGTATTGCATGCATGTTAATACAAGGTGATGATTATTATAGACTTTTGCAATGGCTCTTGTGTTATTCAACTAGATGTCACTTATTTGGCATGTGTAAACCGAGATTAAACATGTTTACTCAGGCAGCTGGTTTCTTTTGTGCTCAAACACATCTCAGGTATGTGTACCATACCTTCTGGTTTCTGATATCTTGATTTTTAAAAGTCACGGTAGTAATAGCAGAATACAGTATATAACAGCAAATACAGATAATTAGCAATGATACCTGATACAAGGTAAATCTGAATGAACATTCAAACTACTCTGAATCCAAATATCAGTAGAGCAATCCATGTATTAGACACACATGAGATGGTGATGAAAAACCAGAAAACTTCAAAAACCCAAAAATACCATCACCGATAATACTCAGAATACAAACGAGCTAGTGCTTCTAAACTTCTATACTTTAAATTTATATACATGTATTTTATAAGGCAAATGATATTGAAAGCTTTATAGTCCTCTCTAATTAAGGCAGTGGCTAAACTATTATTGTTGCTATAATAATATCAGTGAACTACTTATTGTTAATATAAACAGTATATAAGGTGTATAAAAAGCTTGGAAGACAGACCTTTATTGTCTAGTGCTGTGTGTTTGCAGGTCAATATGGTGATTGGCATTCTTGTGTTCAATAAACTGGTTTCCAGAGATGGCATCCTGGACAAGAAGCTAAAACACAGAGCAGGGTAAGTGTAGTGTGTAGCCAGTTCCCCTGCGCTCCCCACACGTTTATCTGATGACCCCCTCCTACAGGGGTATCATTACACATAATGCACATGGTCTGCTTTTTCTTCCTTTATCTGTCACATAAGGACAAAACATATACACAAAGTTTCATCTTGAATTTCACCTCACAAACATGCACACTTTCATCTTTAGAAACTGTTTAATGAGAGTTAATGACATCGAAAGAATTAACAATTATAGCTGTCCTGCTGGGAGACACAGTATGCCTTATGTACCAGAATCCTCCATGCAAATGATGAGCATGTCTTTATTCTGCCAGTTTAACCTTTAACACAAGGAAAGAGCATGCAAAAAGCTAACATTCTCTTATTTTTTTTGTTGTTCCTGGCTGTAATTACAGGCAGATGAGTGAGCCACATACAGGATTAACTTTAAAATGTGCAAAGTGTGGTGTTGTCTCTACAACTGCTTTATCAGCAACTACGGCCAGCAATGCCATGTAAGTACCTGGCTCATGGATTTGCAAAATCAGTTCAATTATGTTGCTTTAGGGATGTAATACAGTGCCACTCAGTGTACACTGTATGGTCAAATGTTTGGGGACACCTAACCCACATGTGCTTGTTGAACATCCCATTCCAGATTTAGTCACCCTTTGCTCTTATAATAATCTCCACTCTTCTGGGAAGGCTTTTCACTAGATTTTGGACTGTGGCTGTGGAATTTACCCATTCAGCCAACTGTGTATTAGTGAAGTCAGGCATTGATGTTGGGCGAGGAGGCCTGGGGCGCATTTGCCGTTCTTGCACTCCAACATTGGCTAACCATGTCTTCATGGACCTCACTTTGTGCAAAGGGACATTGTCATCCTGGAACATGTTTGGGCCCCTTAATTTCAGTGAAGGAAAATTGTAATGCTACAGCATACAAAGACATCCTGTACAATTGTGTGCTTTTAACTATGTGGAAACTGTTTGGGGCTCACATATGGGTGTGATGGTTAGGTGTCCAAAAACTTTTAGCCATAAATCTGTATTTGTGTCTGTAAATTTTTGTATCTGGTTTTGTATTCAGATTTGAGCCAGAGGTGAGTGTGGTCTATACTGGAACATATAATATAAATGCATAATCCAAAAAAGTGGAGTGTTCTGTTTACTCTATTTAGTTTACAAACTCTGTTTGTTTGTTTGTTTGTTTGTTCTGCTCACGGAACAAATAGTATATCTACTGTTCATATCGGTATTTGTATTTTACAAGTTCAATCCAAACAATGAATTCCTTACATCCCTATACTGCATGTAAGTGTGTGGATGTGAATATGTATGTTTATACCCATTGACACGTTTTTGATCTTCTCATTACTCATCTCATTACTCAGTTTCAACTGGAAAAATATAAATAAGTGATTCCTATTTTAAAAGGCAACGGGTCCTAATCTCTCTGAGGGGACATTTGGTGCAATGCACCCTGTGCTTTCAGGAGTTTCCTGTGTATTCAGGATTTAAATAGTGCTCTGGTTTTAAATAGTGGTTTTTTTTTTTTGTTTGTTTTTTGTTTTTTTTGTAGTTCCCAGTGTTGACCTTTCCCTCACAATCTCTTTCTCCATCTGTCCCCTTGATCTCTGCCCCACTCCTCCCTCCCATGTCTTCCTCTCTCAGGGCCTCTCTCTGGAGTTCCTGTGTAGTTTTGCCTCTTCTGGCGCTCACCTGGATGTCAGCTGTGCTTGCCATGACAGACAAGCGCTCCATCCTGTTCCAAATCCTATTTGCTGTCTTTGACTCACTCCAAGGCTTTGTCATAGTCATGGTGCACTGTATCCTCCGCAGAGAGGTAGGCCAGTTTCAGAAACTTCAGCCTTTCATTACATAGTTATTGTCCTTTTATCTTTTTCTCCTGCCATATTTTAACATACATATCTTATATGATCATTCTTGCCTCAGACAGACTGCTGATTATCTCATTTTTAGTGTCCTCCTGTGTTACTCCTGAATTACTTGTAATCTGGCAGAGGTAAAATCTGACCTGAAGATTACTGTGACATTCTCAGGGTCTGTTGTGGATATTGCTTGTCGGAATGAGCTTCATATCATTGATCAAACAACTTTTAACCTTATAGGTACAAGATGCCTTTAGATGTCGACTGAGGAACTGTAAAGACCCTATCAGTGTTGATGCAACTGGCACTTTCCCTAATGGCCATGCACAAATTATGGTAACTATCTTACAACTCTATTTCCATGATTATGGCACAAGCTTAAAAATATGGCTTTACAACAAGGTGCAAACCACTGGTCACATTCAAGAACAGGAAAGCCAGATTAGACTTTGCCAGAAAACATCTAAAAAAGCCTCCCATGTTCTGGAATAGGATTCTTTGGACTGAT
>CM075001.1:8585740-8597138 GCA_037576825.1 Pangasius krempfi
ATTTATTTCTGTAAAGCTGCTTTGTGACAATGTCCATTGTTAAAAGCGCTATACAAATAAAACTGAATTGAATTGAGGTTGCGAGGGCATCTCCTGTGCATGGCCCTCTTCAGATCACTCCACAGATTCAGGCCTGGGCTCTGGCTGGGCCATTCCAAAACTTTAATCTTCTTCTGTTGAAGATATTCTTTTGTTGATTTGGATGTATGCTTTAGGTCATTGTCATGCTGAAAGATGAAGTAGTTCTTCATCTTCAGCTTTCCAGCAGAAGCCTGAAGGTTTTGTGCCAATATTGACTGGCATTTGGAACTGTTCATAATTTCCTCCACCTTGACTAAGGCCCCAGTTCCAGCTGAAGAAAAACAGCCTGAAAGCATGATGCTGCCACCACCATGCTTCACTGTGGGTATGGTGTTCTTCTGGTGATGTGCAGTGTTCTTTTTACGCCAAACATACCTTTTGGAATTATGGCCAGAAAGTTCAACCTTGGTTTGGACCATAACACATTTTCCCACATGCTTTTGGGAGACTTTAGCCGGGCTTGAATGTTTTTCTTTGTAAGAAAAGGCTTCCGTCTTGCCACCCTACCCCATAACCCAGACATATGAAGAATACGGGAGATTGTCGTCACATGTACCAAACAGCCAGTACTTGCCAGGAATTCCTGCAGCTCCTTTAATGTTGCTGTAGGACTCTTGGCAGCCTCCCTGACCAGTTTACTTCTCGTCTTTTCATCAATTTTGGAGGGACGTCCAGTTCTTGGTAATGTCGCTGTTGCGCCACATTTTCTGCACTTGATGATGATGGTCGTCACTGTGTTCCATGGTATATCTAATGCCTTGGAAATTCTTTTGTACCCTTCTCCTGACTGATACTTTTTAACAGCATCCCTCTGATGCTGTGGAAGCTCTCTATGGACCATGGCTTTTGCTGTAAGATGCAACTAAGAAAATGTCAGGAAAAGCCTAGTAGAACAGCTGAACTTTATTTGGGGTTAATCAGAGGCAGTTTAAATGATGGCAGGTGTGTACTGACTTCTATTTAACTAGAGTTTGAATGTGATTGCTTAATTCTGAACACAGCCACAACCCCAGATATAAGAGGGTGTGCACACTTATGCAACCACATTATTTTGTTTTTTTATTTTTTACTGACCCGCCCCCCGGGTGTTTTTCCGATGAGTTGTACAGGTTATAGGTCACAAAGGTGGAAAATGTTCTGAAATTGTTTATCTTGGTCTCATTTTTTTTATATCACCAGAAACCTGGCATTTTAACAGGGGTGTGTAGACTTTTTATATCCACTGTATGTCTTTATATGGTATAGGCTTATCTTAACTTGCTGAATACTATGTCATAGTATGTTATGTTTACATTCACAGCATTTTATTATACTGTTATTCTTTTGCACTACCTGTTATATCTGACACTTTCACACTAGAACTGTGTCTTGGTCGGTGCATCTCTTACTGTGCCTACTGTCCCTTTTTTATTAATTATTGTACTGTTTTGTGCTGTTTGCACACTTTTGCACGTGCACTTTATGTAATGTCATATAGCTCTGTGTTGTTTTAATTAGTACCATGGTCCCGGAGGAACATTGTTTCGTTTCACTGTGTACTAACTAGATGTATATGGTTGGAATTACAATAAAACCACTTGACTTGGACTGTGGTATGAAGCACTTTGAGGAATGCTATGTCACTTCACTAGACTACTACTACTACTACTACTAATACTACTACTAATAATTCTTCTTCTTATTATTATTATACTAGTAGTAGTAGTAGTAGAAGTAGCAGTAGTATTTACATTTATAGCATTTAGCAAACACTCTTATCCAGAATGGCTTACAGAAGTGCTTTGTAGTCTTTATCAAAAATAAATCTTCATGCTAGTTCACTAGTGTAAAAACCCTGCTGAAGAGGTTAGTATACCATGAAAAGAAAACACAAGACAATTTTTTTTAAATACTAGATAAAGTGCTAATTCAACAGCTTGGTGAAGATCCAATTGAGTTTTACTAAAGACTCGGAGGGAGAGTGGTGCAGCTGTGATAAGTGCTTTAATGTAGGCTGGCACTAGTCTGTCTTTACTTTGTAGACAAGCTTCAGTATTTTAAATCTGATGTGGGCAGCTACAGAAAGCCAGTGGAGGGAGTGTAGCAAAGGGGTGATGTGTGAGAACTTTGTACATGCAGCGGCAGACCTGCAAATGACAAGGGACAGAACAAGCACTTGAGTGGCCTCTGTGGATAGAAACGGCCAGATCCTCCTGATGAAGGAGAAACCCGCATGACTGTATCAGTTTAGTGATGTGAGGTGAAAAGCATTGATAATGAGAATGAGTTGAGTGTCATCAGAATAGCAGCGGTATGAAACCTCATATGAGGATATAATCTCACTAAGAGAGCAGGTAAAGAGGGAGGGCCCGGCACAGAGCCTTGTGGGACACCAGTGGAGAGTCTGGGACGTGAATGTACTGTAGTGTATATGTGACATACTTTCTTCTTTCATCTCTAGAAATGAATGAGTAGAAACAAGTAGAACTCAGAGCCAATGGGGATGCCTCTATTGCTAATATGTTACTAAGAAGTTCTTCTTGTTACTAATTTGTATGCCTGAAATACCCTTAAAATATATTTCAAGCTATTGAAGAAAAAAATATCAGACTATTCCTTAATAAATAAAAATAAATCCTACAATCAACCACTCATTCTTGAGACAATGAGAACCTCAGATGGATGCACAAATGGAAAACATAAAAAGAAGAGCGGGAGCTGACATAAATTGCACTAATATTTCATTCCACTGGTCAACCTAATGAAGGTTGACTGAACTTGAAAATGCTTGGTCAGTGAAGTTCAGTGAAACTCATTACAGTTATCTGCACTACAGTAAAGCAAATCAAGATATGGTATGCAGGGGTGAAAAGATAACCATTTCATACCTTCTCTATAGAGGAAAAAACACACCTGTCATGCTAAGGGCTCTGGCTCTTGATACAAGTCATCCCAGCACTACTGCAGAAATAGGTGGCTCTTCTGAAATTACACAAGAGATTTCGCCTTTATTTTCCTTGTTGAGTAAGCACTGGATCTCGTTGAAAAGAGACGTGTCTATCTCCCTTTCTCTCTTTCTCCGTCTCTCCATACCTCTCTTCTGTCTGCCAACTGCAGCTGTTAATCTGAATTACAGATCCAGCCAGGCCTCTCACAGATGGTTCTCAACAGTACACCACTGACCTCCTTCACCTTCAATAGGTCAGTCCTTACAGAGACAACCAAGCTAGGTGAGCCAGAACTTCAATAACAATGATAATTAGTATGTTATGGGGTCAGATATTCCCAAATACATGAGCAACACAGTCCAAGAGACAGCATTCAAGTTTAAAAAAAAAAACAGTCTGATTGAAAGAGACTTCATGATGGAGACAAATAAACAGAGAGACAGACAGACAGACTCTGCTGGGCAACAGCTAGAAGGAACTATCACAAAGTGTGCATGAGCTGGAGAAAGTGTTCAATTTTCACAATTAAGAACAACTGATTTCTATGCATATTATCAAACTCAACAGGGTCGCAAAAAATGTGTGGGGAAGAAAAGGTGCAAGTTGACTGCAAAAGACTTAAGAAGAATAAAACGTGAGGTTACCAGGAACCGGTTAGCCTCCTGTGCCAAAATATTTCAGAACTGCAACCTTCCAGAAGTGTCCAGAAGTACAAGATATCAAGTGCTCAGAAACTTGGCTAAGGCTGAAACACAACTACCACTGAATAAGACTCGCAAGCTGAAACGTCATGACTGGGCCAAGAAATACCTGAAGACCAATTTCTCAAAGGTTTCATGGACAGATGAAAAGAGAGTTACTCTAGATGGACCAACAAGGTAGGGGAGGGGTACTGCTGTGGGCTGGTATCATTAATGATGAGCTAGACCTTTTTGGGTTGAAGATAGACTGAAAATCAACTCCCAAACCTATAGCCAGTTACTAGAAAGCACTTCAAGCAGTGGTACAGGAAGAAGTCAGCAACATTCAAGAAGGCTTAATCTTTATGCATGACAATGCTCCATCACATACAAGGTACACCACTTCCTGCCTGGCCAGAAAAGGCGTCAAAGACATCAAGATGATCGAATGATGACTTGGCCCCTTTCCTTACCTGACTTAAATCCTATTGAGAACTTCTGGGCCATTCTCAAGCGTGACATTTACAGTGAAGGAAGACAATCCACCTGTTTGAACAGCATTTGGGAGCCTGTGGTGGTGGTGTCAGCTAAAATTGATCTTGAACAGATCAAGAAACTGACAGATTCATTGGATGGAAGGCAGTGGCAGTTATTGAAAAGAAGGGTGGCTATATTTATCACTGAATATTTTTGAAGGGCCAAAATTGGTTTTTTGTTAATTATTACGTTATTTTATTTTTATTATTTTAAATTTAGTTGCCTAATATTTGTGCACACTAAAAGTTGCCTAATAACTGTGTATGCTACTAATTTCCCCTGAAAAAGACAAATCTTATTTTTCTTTGTTAAACATTCTATTTTGATGTGAAATAAACATTTAGGATCAACTGAGACCATTGTATTTGTTCACCAATAAAATTAAGCTCAGAAATACCATTTGCCTAATAATTGTGCACACACTGTATACAGCAGCTCCTTGTGCTACACTACCAACATTAGTTTCCTTTAAAACTGAGAAAAGTTTCATTGCAAATTCTGAGCAGGCATTAATACTGTATGTGCATGATGGGAACAAGACCCACACACACACCACAGTCAAAAATGAAGGGAAGTTGTCGCCACTATTGTACACTGTCAGAACACAGATCAGTAACTAGACAGCATTTTGTATTAAGTACAAGGAAAGCAGGATCTTGCTTGACAGTCTATTCTTGGAAGATTGGGAAAAGAAGAACAGCACCTCACAGAGATGGGGAAAAGGGAATAATTTAATGTCATTGATTTGAACATCTGCTACGGCTTTTGCATACAGTTCTCCTAACAACTGTCTGTTACCAGGGAACAGTTAGGATGAAGTGAACACTCAATTTGTCCAGTGTTGCAACAAATCTATTATTCTTAAGCCTAAGAGTCTTCATTTTAAAGCTGCACTTGTGTGGGCTTTCAACTGATGGAAAAGTAATTGTTTATATGACCTTAACTTTAAAAAACAGCCATGTACTTTGCAATGCAACTTACTTAGAATGTAGCAATGTGTACAATTGTAAAGACACTCCTTCCTTTAGTATTTCTCAGTGAACTATGCATTTAAGTGGGCTCATTTCTTATATATGTGCCATATGCAGATTCCTTTATTCCTTTAGGGTTCAAAAGAGCAAAAGGCTAGGACTCTAGCTGATGAGGGAAGGAGGGAGTAACGGAGTTATATAAAGATCATCACTGGTAAGTGAATCACTGCTCTTGCCTTTAACTTGTGCTTAGGCAAAACACATGCATCTACTACATCACAAGTAAATATACTTCTAGCCTCTATCTCTCTCACTTGTACTCACTCAAATCTGCAAAAGATATAAGAACATATTTCTTGCTAAATCAATCTTCAAACATATGAACATTTTATTTATGTAGGTATTGGTGCCAGAATTATGACTGCCACTCACATGATGGTACCTAAAAACTGAACGCTTGAACAGAATGGAGACCACTGTCTTGAAAAATAAAGGAACATTCATATCAGGTGCATGTGTATATTGTCAGTGAAAAGAACAGACTCTCTCTCATTTCAGCATTCAGTTTGTGATACAGGACTTATAAGTGCCGTATTTAAATTTAAGAAGCTGAACATCAGTTTTACAGGATGCTTTTTAAATTTTTATATGTAAACTATGAAAGGAGAAGTAAGGATACGGTCAGGTGCATTTTAAAGCTGCAGATTACACTGGCACATTAACTTGATGAAGTGTATCCATGGCAACAACACTTGATGCTGCATATACAACGCATTTCTCTCTATCCCAGGATAAAGGCAGACAAAATTGCCCTTATTTATCAAATGTGTACAATCAAGTAAAATAAGCAAACCAAATGATCAAAATGAGCAAATTCCACAGCCTATATTGGTATTAATCAATTTCTGTTTTTCTGTATTGGAATATTCAAACTCGTATCGGGTTCGAGACCTTTTGTAACCTTATTGTAGACCTGAGCGCAATATTTTAACAAATATGACATGCTGTTAAAGACATGCTGTTCTTCACCCTCATTATCCATTTGGCAGCTTTGAGTCTAACAAAAGCATAGCCAAACACACTATTCTTAGATATTAGACTGAATACATGTCCAGATTCACAACCTGGACCAGAATCTCAAAGGAATGTTTCCAGCATCTTGTGGAATCCATGCCACAAAGAATTGAGGCTGTTTTGAGAGCAAAGGGGAGGCCCTACCCAGTATTAGTATAGCGTTTTCTAATAAAGGGTTTGGTGAGTGTATATACGTAGAAAAACAAGATATTTCAGACAAAAGTTGTTTCTGAGCTGAGGAAGCAAAGTGCTTCTGAAGCAGGAAGTGAAATCATTAGATATTAGAAATAACTGAGAATGTAATTAATAGTTGTTAAAAGATTTAGGACATTCATCCTGTTCTGAGTGTAGATGAGCTTTCTCTGTTTCTTATCAACAAGGCTAAGTTTCTAGGTTTCTTCCCTTCATAGCTCACATTGCAACAACTAGTCTAGGCACTAGAAAAGAGAACTCCTTTATGAATCGGACACCAGGGCATCATGCACACACACATTCACACCAATTTAGCATAGCCAATCCACCTACTGGCATGTTTTCGTGAGGTGCGAGAAAACCAGAGAACTCAGAAGTAACCCGTTGCACCACCATGTCTTCCAGTATAATTTCAGCCACTCTTTTATTAATAGGATAAGTGAGCATGAAAGCAATTCATTCTGTCTCAGCAATGTATTGTTTAGAGGTCAATTTATCCATTCACTCAGTAGTGATAATACTATCATGACTATCTTAGGAAATCCACAGTTCTAAAAATAAATCACATTTCCTTACTTGTGTGATTGTCTCTCTGTGAATGTGTTTAGGTCTCAGTAGCTGAAAATAAGGAATGGAATTTTCAACATGATTTGGCAGAAGGAATGATAGTCGGTATGTTTATAAAAGAGGGGTTTAAAAAAAAAAGTGGGTTTCAAAAAGGAATCTTCTGGAATCACTGACTTATCAGAAAGTTTATGTTTGAGCCAGGGTATGCACTACTCCATATACACTCTAAGACAGAGTGAAATATGGAGAAGGAACGTCTGGCGCTCTTTGAGTGAACAGGAAGCGATTCCAAAAATGTAAGGAACAGTGTGGGTACATGTGCAGTGAATTGTTGGAATTTTCTCTCAACAAATCCAACACAGTGTTTGAGTAAGAAGGTCTCATTTTAATACCCACACTGACACCTCTAATCTAAGAGTAAAATTTAATTAAAGTTGAAACAGTTTAGTGTTAACACAAGTTCCAATAAGCCTATGAGAACATCAGTGGGTGGATTCTTTTCCAGTCATGCATTAAGAAAATGTTTTAGTGCTCTCAATCCATCTTCATTAGAGATGGCTGTGTATAGAATCTGACTAGAGTATCTGTGTTATCTCAAGGCCTTACATTTATACATACAAGGCAAATTCCCAACGAATTCACTGGCTAAATGCTCATTTTAATAAACATATGCAAAACACATGATCCAGACTTCCTGAAGCTAATATTGCAGTTTTCATACAGTATAAGGACATAAATATCATACATAAGGGAATTCAGAAGAAATTGGTTTCACCTCACTACTGGAAAATGTTGTAGACAAAGGTCACCAAACTAACAAAGAAATAAAAAAACCTCAGCACAAATAGTTTAGGAGCCTGTGATGATTTGCAAGTGTATGAAATGATTGCACTTTAGCTGATTTGCGATGGCTGGACTATGTGAGGCCTAAAGAGGACGTATTGCTGTATAGAGCTTGATGACATCTGGAGCACTTTAGGAAAGGCTAGATTATGGATAGATTATCTGTCTTTATTACATTAAAAAAGACTGAGTGCTTCCCCATGGTCATACTGACCCAACAGCATATTAACAAACTGACTGGACTATTACTCTAATGTTCTCCATTGAGATTGTATTGTATTGTAGTGCCCTCCTCTGGATAGAGGACCTCATTGCAATTCAGACATACTGCAACACTACAAACCAAAAAAATCTACTCAATACACGAAGAGTACTTAGAACTTTACCATAACATTCTTAGCAACAAGTTTAGGTAGCAACTAACAAAGTAGCAAAAAGCTTGCTTTCGAAAATGAAATTTATGTTTAAAATCACAAGCACTGTTTTAGCATTTACATTCAACAAAGGTATTGTTAGCATCTATTTAGAATTACAATCACAAAGACATGTTTTGTATAAATAACAATTCTAAAGATATAATTATATGAAGAGCACCATTTACCACATAGACCTGGTGGTAAATCGTGCTTTTTTCTTGTGTCTTCATTGTGCAGTGTGCAGTGAACCTGACTCGTACTGTCCAATCAAAAATAGTACATGACTCATTGCCCCATGTAAACAGTGAGACCCAGGAGATATATTTTTATTTAGCTGCAAATAGATTGTAGCAATTATTCAGTTAGCAATTAATGTTTTGTTGGTCACTATATCATATACAGTATAATTATTGTACACCACGGGCAGTGATGGCTAAAAGGTTAAGGCTCTGGGTTACTCATCAGAAGGTCGGGGGTTCAAGCCCCACTGTCAAGCAGCTGCTGCTGTTGGGCACTTGAGCAAGGCCCTTAACCACATCGGCTCCAGGGCCGTACCATGGCTGACGCGTTCTGACCCCAACTTCCTAGCAAGCTGGGATATGTGAAAAACTGCCTTTCACTGGCTCGTGGTTTCACTCTGTGCTTGTACTCTACACAATGACAAAGCTGAATCTAATCTAATTATGTTTTGCCGGGTACTAAAGCTATTTTATCAACAAGGCAAAGTTTTTAAACTTCTTCCCTTCATAGCTCACATTGCAACAACTAGTCTAGGCACTAGGAAAGAGAACTCCTTTCTGATGGTAAGAAGGTGCTCAACAAAATGATCAGCTAGTCTCCTCTTGGTTTCTCTGATGTACAACTGATTGCCCCACTTGCATGGACATGCAATAAAAAACTCCTCATGAGTGATTAAAAACTCTAAGTTTCTAAGGCCTGTGATTTTAGTAGCTGTATTATTAATTTGCAAAGGAAAAGTTTGTATGCAGAAGTACTGTAGTTCTTATTTGGCTGATCATTCACTCCTGACAACCATTTCTTTGATGTTTTTTATCTTGTCGATATAATACAGGTTCTTTGAAAAGGTAAGCAGTCTCAGGATCATCCTGGGACATTTTTTACTTTAATTTCTTTCTTTTGTTCATTCAACCTCAGGAACCATATTATCCTGGTCAAGGTCACTGTGGCTCCAGATCCTATACTTGGAACACTGGGAGCGAGATGGGGACACATCCTGAACTGGATGCCAGGGCATCATGCACACACACATTCACACCAATTTAGCATAGCCAGTCCACCTACTGGCGTGTTTTCGGGAGGTGAGAGAAACCAGAGAACTCAGAATTAAACCAATGCACCACCATGCTATCCAGTATAATTTCAGCCACTGTTTTATTAATAGGTAAATTAACAGTTTTTATATAATGTACAATATAATTATGTTTTGCTGGGTACTAATACCTTTTTTTCTGAAAATCGAATTAATAAACGGCCTTCTCCTCACGTGTGGTTTTAATTACCATTTTAAAAGTTCATAATGAATGCATAAGGGATGGATTTTCCACTGAAAAACCATATGGATTAAACCTTATACAATCAAAACATACTATTTAAAACCAATTAACCACCAAAAACTTAATATCCCCCACAGAGCTCATCAGTAAAACTGTAGGTAAGTGTGTTAGGAAGAGAACGTGAATTAAAACAAACAAACAAACAAAAAAAACAGTCCTACCATCCGGAGAATCTGCATCACATGTCTTGGTGGTGGCAGCAGTGGTTTGGTTTTCCTGCAACAGATGTATTCCTGTCATTAATATATATAAGGATCAGGGATAATATACTTAATGAGCACATGAGTTAAATAGTGATTTTGACAGATTTTTTATCTGCTTTCCAACTTGTAAACCTGTGTTTTATAAATTTTTAACCCTGAATGCAGGGATTTTTTTTTTTTTAACTTTATTTTTAGTTCTAGGAGTTGGACAGGGCTGTATGAGGTAGGTGTGTGAGGCAGGCAATTGCTTAAAAGACATCCTTTAATCAGAACTATCTGTTTTTCACTGTAAGTTTGTGTCAAATAGCAGCACCCCCTATAGTGTATTGGAGCACAATATTTTAATAGAGCAAAGATAAAAATTTACTGGACATCAAGCTTCTAAAATGTAGAAACCTCTCTCCCAGATGCCCGGCTTCCATAGAAGTAAATTAATACCTCTTATGTTCTTTTGCTTACAAAAACATTGATTTTTTTTGTTTTTTAACTTAAGTACTTAAGTGATAACTAAGTGTAAGCACAGGCATTCTATACCCAATTTAGTGCTCTAAATTTGGTAATTAAGTTTTGTTTGATAAAGTGTAAATATAACTTGATCGCTAGCTAGCTTTTTGTAATTTTTATTATTTTTTTATGATAGACACCAATAATGTCAAAAAACCAAAAATATTTAAAGCATCTTAGCATAAGACTGCAACATAGCAAAATGTGAAAAAATGAAGGGGTCTGAATACTTTCTGAATGTAATCTATACACTGTATCATATTCAGACAGAAAGGTTTAAAATCGCACATCAGGTATGCAATATATCACTTTTATTAGTGTCTAAAGAGTGGTTTTATTGTTTCAATGTTCGTCCTTTTTGTGTTGCAAAAGTCTGGTTATCTTGAAGCTTTAGGCCCAAGTGCAAAAGTAGGGTATATAATGGTGAGATTATAAACTCTGTCCACTTTATTAGGAACACCGGTACACCTGCACATTCATGCATTTATCTAATCAGCCAATCAGCCAAAACGTGGCAGCAGCGCAATGCAAAAAATCATGCAGATACAGGTCAGGAGCTTCAGTTAATGTTCATATAAAACATTAGAATGAAGAAAAAGTATGATCTCTATGACTCTGATCGTGGCATGGATGTTGGTGCCAGAAGGTCTGGTTTGAGTATTTCAGAAACTGCTGATCTCTTGGGAATTTCACACACAACAGTCTCTTGAGTTTACACAGAATGGTGTGGAGAAAAAAAAAAAAAAAAAAAAAAAAAAAAAACAGGTTGAGGTTAAGTTAAGTGGATGGAAAATAGTTGGTTAAAAAAAAGGTACCAGTTAAAAGGGCC
>CM075001.1:8598559-8608677 GCA_037576825.1 Pangasius krempfi
TTAAAACATTCATAATATTTTCTGGTTTTTTTCTTTAATTTCGTTATTGGGCCACATTACACATAATTATTTTTTTTTTTTGTCACACAAAAAAAAAAAAAAAAAAAAAAAAAAAAAAAACAGTTTAGGAGACCTATATCACCTCAACAACTCTTAAATGTGTTAATATATTTATTCGTTTATCTGTAAAGTCATATTAACTTTGGTAATTAATTCATTCTTTTACCATACATGGTCTTGCATAACAATACACCCCCCCTAAACTTTTGGCAGGGTTTGGTGTTGACTGACTAATATGCCTGAGAGGTCCAGGGATGACATGCAGAGCAAAAGATGGAATAACCATATGGAATAATGGACTAACCAAAATGACAGTCAGAAAATGAAATAAACAGGGTAAGAATGGGGATTGCAAATTATGGACAAGGTTCTTGTACACTGTGATGATAAAAGCTATTATTCATTCATTTGCATAGCAGAGTTGATTAACTTATAGGTACATAATTGGGAAAGTGCTCTTCGACACACACACACATAAAATCATTCTTATTTTCTTACCTGCCATAGGTATTTTTGACTGCCATACATGACATACTGTGGGGCAAGGCTGTAGATCATGTAGCTGGTGTGAAGTACAATCAGGAGCAAGATCATGCAGAGGAAGAGCAGGGCCTGTGGACGGGTTCTTTGCGGCCTGATCTTGTACAACTGCCCACACACACACACACCCACACCCACACCCACACCCACACCCACACCCACCAAAAAAACAACAATCAGAAATTACTTATTACAATATGTTTGGTTATGGAACAGATGAAATGATGAAAAACAGATGAAATCCCAAAGCATAATGAGTGGTTAGCAAACAATCTGTGGAATGTTTGGTGTTGTGGCAAAATACCATATTGCACAACAATTATTTGTTAAATAAAGTTAAAATGTTAAATGTGGGGATGCTATTTTGGAGAGAAGGTGCCACGAATATTTGTTAGCAACAGAAGAAAACATTGTGATCTATCACTTTCAGCTGTAGAAGAAATCAGGCAAAGCATTAACACATTTTCTTCATAAGCTAAATTAATTCAGCCATTCATACATTAATTGTAGGCCTGATGTCACTTTTATCCCCTACTGGGTTTAAGCTTGATGACAGGTGTTGTCTATTAGATAGTTGTGTTTCGCTGGCACATGAGGTTCAGTTCAATATAGTATTCACTGGTGAGACGTGTTACAACCCTACCACACAGTGGCTGGCTAGCTGCTCTGCGGCTCAGCAACTCTGAGCCGCAAAATGTAGCAAACAAATACTAGTGGATGATGTTTTGGTTCCATGAGCAAACATCACGACAAACACCAGGTCATAAAACAAAAAAAGTTCCCTGGTCACAATATGTGTAGTTTATTTTTAAATGAAACTAGTCTTAAAAATGGGTTACAACGGTTTTGAGCCGTTTAAAAACATTTAGCCAATTTAAAAACATTATCGATGTCATTCCCATGCCTACTTTCAAAGCATAAACTACAACTTTTAAGGCTGGTAGCGAACTTGTGCCTTATAATTTTAAACTATACTATTTGTATACCTTCTGCAAGGTAGCTGGGACCAGGAAATCATTAAAACGTATGTTGCAATTTCTATGTCCATTATAGTTATAGAAATACCTACTGGATACATGGAATTTTACAATTAAACAGTCTTGTTTCAGTCAAAAAGCCATTAAAAACAGGACAGTAGTCTTGGCATAATATAATGAAGAAGCATCAAGACAGGTTTACAAAAGTGTGCATACCAGTTGGACATAATTATTACTATACTCATGTTTCTTGTGGGGCCCTAACTAAAAAGAGAATATGAAATAAATGCAGAAACATTACCCTTATCCAGAAAAACCATATGCCCATATTACGAATGCCTGCCATGGAGGTGAACACAAAGTACATTGTGATAATGGTGATCAACACATAGTCTAGAGGAAAAACCTGAAAAAGACAAAAGAAATGATCTGTTTCAGACATTCTCTAATGCAACAAACTAACCATATAATACCAATAAACGTAGCTGTTGCCAGTCAGCAATGTTTGTATACAATACTCCCTCATTAGTACAGTAAGCTCCAGAATTCTTAAAATGAGCAACAAATACTATACAAAATGTATATGAACATGTATAAAATGTATATTCTTTTGTATTAAAGTAGTGAATTCCTGTTAAACAGTATATGATTGCCTGCACTGTCATTATTAATATTTTTCAATAAGTTGTCAATGCCAATCTTCACAAGAGACCTGGACCCTAGCCAGGTATAAACACCTGTGGTACATAAAATTGTACCACAAAAATGGAAATGCAAAAAGGTACAAAGTAGGCTAGATAGTATGTACAGCATATCTAACTGGAAATTAAGAGACCATTTTTATTTGTTGCTTTCAAAAATAAGAAAAACGACATAAATGGCCTATTTTTATGCACCTACATTCTGAAGCAATGCATTACCATGTCACAGTTCTTATGATTTTTACAGCATCTGTAAATACAGCAAATTCACTGACAAAATTGGGTTGTATGGTTGACTGTTTGAATTTCATGTTAAAATGATCTAATTAGCATCTTTGGTACCATTTTGATTCTCCACAACATTAACGTGAAACATTTTGCTCAAAACATCATGGCTAATGATGCACATCTTTGATAATCTGAAATACAAACTGACATCTATCGCCGTTAGTGCAGATAAATATTAACCGTTTATACCACTATTTATATGAATATATGAAATAAAAATTTAAATCAAGTTTCTGAACAATTTCATGTAATAATTTAATACTATATTCCACAAACATGGCAAAATCATTGTGCCACATGTTAGAGATTACAAGGATTAGGCTCTAAATTGTTTCTGTGGTAAAACATAGTCAGGTCCATAAGTATTTTGACAGTGACAAAATTTTCATAAATATGCCTCTGTACACCACCACAATAGATTTGAAATGAAGGAGTCAAGATGTGATTGAAGTGTAGACTTTTAGCTTTAATTCAGAGGGTTCAACAAAAATATTGTATTAACCGTTTAGGAATTACAGCCATTTGTTTACATAGTCCCTCCATTTTCACAGGCTCAAACGTAATTGACTGCCTGAAATCTGGAATCCATGGATATCACCAAATGCTGAGTTTCCTCCCTTGAGATGCCTTTACTACTTGTTTGTAGGTCTTTCTGCCTTCAGGTTTGTCTTCAGTAAGTGAAAAGCATGCTCAATTGGGTTGAGGTCAGGTGACTGACTCGGCCATTTAAGAACATTCCATTTCTTTACCTTAAGAAGCTCTTGGGTTGCTTTCGTGATTCATTTTGGGTCATTATCCATCTGTACTGTGAATCAGTACAGATGGATAATCGGTTTTGTAAATTTGACTGAATCTGAGCAGAAAGTATAGTTCTACACACTTCAGAATTCATCCTGCTACACATCATCAATAAACATCAGTGACCCAGTTCCACTGGCAGTCATACATGTCCATGCCATAACACTGCCTCCAAATGTTTGACAGCTTTTATTTTTTTTTTAAATAAAGAGTTTTTTTTTTTTAATCTGGCCTTTCTGTTCTTGAGCGTTACCAATGGTTTGCATCTTGAGCTAAACGGTCTATATTTACATTCATAAAGGCATCTTGATTTTAGACTTTGACAATGACACGCCTACCTGCTCTAGAGTGTTCTCTGAGTGTTCCCTGAGTGTTCCGGGTTTTTCTTCACCAAGGAACGAAATGATCTGCTAAAGTTTCTGCTATCTCTCTGATAGGTCTGTTTGTTTTTTCAGCCTATTGATGGCCTCCTTGACTTCACTTCATCTTGCATCGACCCCTCTTTAGACCGCATATGAAGAGTTCCCGTGAAAGTGAAAGTGAAGTGACGTGTGGCCAAGTATGGTGACCCATACTGGGAATTTGTGCTCTGCATTTAACCCATCCAAGTGAACACACACACACCGTGAATACACCCAGCCTTTTTTGCTGCGGGAGCAGTTGGAGGTTCGGTGCCTTGCTCAAGGGCCTCACCTCAGTCGTGGTATTGAGGGTGGAAGAAAGCGCTGGTCATTCACTCCCTCCACCTACAATCCCTGCCAGACCTGAGACTCAAACCCACAACTTTCGGGTTACGAGTCCGACTCTCTAAACATTAGGCCACGACTGCAAATTCAACACTTGGAATCAACTTCAGACCTTTTATCTCCTTAATTTGTTATGGAATAATGAGGAAACAGGCCACACCTGGCCATGCAACTGCTTATCAGTCAACTGTCCAATTACTTTTGAGCCTGTAAAAATGGAGGGACTATGTAAAAAAAAATGGCTGTAATTCCTAAATGGTATTTTTGTTAAACCCTTTGAATTAAAGCTGAAAGTCTACAATTCAATCACATCTTGATTGCGTCATTTCAAATCCATTGTGGTGGTGTACAGAGGCAAAGAGACTGTAGTTATTACTAATTCAGTGCACTGCAGGTACACTCTTATTTCATGATTTAGGATAAAACGGTGATCTTCATGAGGTCTGCATTGCAAACCAGAGTGGGTAGTCTGCATACTAACCTTATATTTTATACTAAATTCCAATAATTCCAAACAGTAATGTTCTACTTAAAGTGATTATTAAATACTACTTGTAAAATCAACTTTACTTGAACTGTTTCCTTAATCAATGGCTGGATACACAGCCATGACCCGATTCTAAAACATCAGCATGTCAAATGTTCACTTCACAAAAGCAGGATATTTCTATATGATAAATGGTCAAGTACTTCCACTGATCCAGGATTAGATACTATTGTGATTCACTCTTAGTATTGTGTATATAGTGGACAACTTAGCTAATAACTAATCGATTATCCCCTCACCGGTTGCAATGCCAGCAGCAGCTCATTTAAGGGGTTTGTTAGGTTTGTTCCAAAGATTATAAGGCCAGTGCTCATCCCAGATGAATACAGGGCTTTGTCCAGACTGCAATAATATAAGCACAAAACATTTCACCTTTAAATTAAAGGCTACAATGTAAGACTAAACAAAAATCTACTTGAGAATAAATAACTGGAGCAGGCCATTGTTTTCCATGGGCACATGTTTAAAAAACAAAAAAAACAAACAAACAAAAAAAAAAAGCTTCAGGTATTAAAGTCAGTTAAGGATCTTACAGGTAAATGGTGCACAAATCAATATACTTCACTGATCAACCTTTATTAACCCCATGTCTTTTAGTCTGCAAACCTGGTAAATACAGACAATGATTTTGGGGTCAGAAGGTGAACTTATAGTGGAGCTTGTAATATTAGCTGAAGATAAGAGTGCTTACTTGGAAATAAACAGGGATATGAAGAAGAGGAGTGCCACCAGGATGAATAAAACTCCAAGAAAAATCTGAGGGCAATGGCAAGAAAAGACAAAAAGAATCTTATTGAGAGACTTTCAATTTCAGCTTTCGTTTATTAATGCTCAACCATATAGCCAGGCCACTCTGGAGCAACCCAGGTGTTATCTTTGCAGGGAAACGCAGATAGGTCCATCACCCTGCCTTTAAATGGCCTCTAGTATGACGTACAAAAACAAGGAAGAAAAGTTACAGCATGTGCACAGAGTATAAAGCATGTGCACAGTGTAAATTTACAAATAACCATGCAGGGAAGGACATTCTGACTGACTGTATGAGGTAAAGAAAGGATACACACACAAAGAAAGAAACCGAAAGAGTGACATGAGACACAGAGATAGACAGAACAGTAAATCAGAAATTGAGGTCAGCAGAGTTATGGTACACACACACACACACACACACACATACATACATATACACACAATTATTAGGCAAGCCAGTATTATGATCTGATTATTATTTCTATTATGCATATTGTACAACTATTAACCATATAAACCTGAATGCAATGTGGGTATAATTATTTTCAGGTGAAGGTAATTGTTTAATGAGGGAGTGTGTGGCTTAAAAAAAAACCTATATAAGGTGTGCACAATTATTAGGCAGCTTCTCTACCTCACCAAAATTGGACAAAAAGATTTAACTGAGACTGAAAAGTCAAGAATTGTAAAATTCCTATCAAAGGGATGCAGCACACTGCAGACTGCAAAACTATTGAGGTGTGACCACTGGACAACCAAATGCTGGTTATGAATACTCAACAGGGTCACAAAAAAACGTGTGGAGAAGAAAAGGTGCAAGTTGACTGCAAAAGAGTTAAGAAGAATAAAACATGAGGTTTCCAGGAGCCGGTTAGCCTCCAGTGCCAGCATATTTCAGAATTGCAACCTGCCAGGAGTGAATAGAAATACAATGTGTGAAGTGCTCAGAGACAAGGCTAAGGTAAGGTAGGCTGAAACACAACGACTGAATAAGACTCACAAACTGAAGCATCATGACTGGGCCAAGAAATACCTGAATTCTCAAAGGTCTGAATACCTGAATTCTTAGAGTGACTCTAGATGGACCACATGGGTGGACCTGTGGGTGGATCACTAATGAGCACAGACCAGCAGTCTGAGCAAGGCACAAGCAAGATGGAGCATGGGTACTGGTGTGGGATGGTATCATTAATTATGAAAAGTTGAACCTTTTCGGGTTAAAGATGGACCGAAAATCAACTCCCAAACCTACTGCCAGTTACTACAAGACACTTTCTTCAAGCAGTGGTACAGGAAGAAGTCAGCAACATTCAAGAAGGCCATGATCTTTATGCAGGACAATGCTCCATCGCATACATCAAGGTACAGCACTTCTTTGCTAGCCAGAAAAGGCGTCAAAGGCATCAAGATGATAGAATGATGACTTGATCCCCTTCCTCACCTGACTTAAATTCTCAAGCGTGACATTTACAGTGAGGGAAGACAATCCACCTCTTTGAACAGCATTTGGGAGCCTGTGGTGGTGGTGTCAGCTAAAATTGATCATGAACAGATCAAGAAACTGACAGATTCATTGAATGGAAGGCTCATGGAAGTTATTGAAAAGAAGGGTGGCTACATTCAGCACTAAATAGTTTTGAAGGGACAAAATTGTTTTTGTTAACTGTATGTTATGTTAGTTATTTGTTAAATAATACTTTAAGACTGAAGAATAAACAAGTAAAAAAAAAAATTTGAAATTTAGCTGCCTAATATTTGTTTTCACAAAAAGTTGCCTTATAACTGTGCATGTTAATAATTTCCCCTAAAACGACAAATAAATTTTTTTCTTTGTTAAACATTCTATTTAGTTGTTAAATAAACATTTAGGATCAGTTGAGACCATTGTATTTTGTTCACCAATAAAATTAACCTGAGAAATACCACTTGCCTAATAATTGTGCATGCAGTGTGTTTTGTGTGTGTGTGAGTGTGTGTGTGTGTGTGTATCTGTACACACACACATATATATACACACACTGATCAGCCATAACATTAAAACCACCTGCCTAATATTGTGTAGGTAGTCCTTGTGCCGCCAAAACAGCTCTGATCCGTCGAGGCATGGACTCCACAAGACCTCTGAAGGTGTACTGTGGTACCTGGCACCACAACGTTAGCAGCAGATCCTTCAAGTCCTGTAAGTTGTGTGGTGGGGCCTCCATGGATTGGACTTGTTTGTCCAGCACATCCCACAGCCAAGTCAACACCTTTGTCACGTTCCTGAACAATTCAAAATGCAGTGCGGCAGGGCACATTATCATGCTGGAAGAGGCCACTGCCATTAGGGAATACCGATGCCATGAAGGAGTGTACTTGGTCTGCAACAATGTTTAGGAAGGTGGTATGTGTCAAAGTGAAATCTACATGAATGCCAGGACCCAAGGTTTCCCAGCAGAACAGTGCCAAGAGCATCACACTGCCTCCGCAGGTTTGCCTTCTTCCCATAGTGCAGCCTGGTGCCATCTCTTCCCCAGGTAAGACACACACCCGGCCATCCACATGAGGAGAAGGGGACAGTATGGGCAGTGTGACCGGTCTGAGGCTACACAGCCCCATATGCAAACTGCGATGCACTGTGTTCTGACACCTTTCTATCATAGCCAGCATTAACTTTTTCAGCAATTTGTGCTACAGCAGCTCTTCTGTGGGCTCGGACCAGATGGGCTAGCCTTCATTCACCACACACATCAGTGAGCCTTGGGAGCCCATGACCCTGTTGCCAGTTCACCGGTTGTCCTTCCTTGGACCACTTTTGGTAGGTACTAATCACTGTATACGGGAACACCCCACAAGACCTGCCATTTTGGAGATGCTCTGACCCAGTCATCTAGCTATCACAGTTTGGCCCTTGTCAAAGTCACTCAGATCCTTAAGCTTACCCATATTTTCCTGCTTCCAACACATTAATATACAAGCCCTTGACAGGTGCCATTGTAATGAGATAATCAATGGTATTCACCTGTCAGTGGTTTTAATGTTATGGCTGATTATATACTGTGTGTGGGTGTGTATATATACATACATACATACATACATACACACACACACACACACACACACACACACACACACACACACACACACACAGTCCATCTTCCTAATTGAAGATTTCCATATCTGGATGCAAAGACACACTCATTGGCTTTTATGCAGTAAATGTCACATCTTCTGTGGTCTACATTTTGCAGACACAACCTATTGATTTTACTGCTAGCTGATATATCATTCAGGTCATATGGATAGAAGGCTAATTAACTGATCCAGGAAATAGCCTTGTTACAGCAGGTAAACATCACAGGAGAAAATAACCTATAAGTGGAATAACAAGTGGGAATAGTGGAAAATAAATACCATATAGAATATATGAGGAAACAAACAGTAGTAATAAGGTTTATTAAGGTTTATTATACATTCATTACATGTTCTTGCCTCTCCATTTCAGTTATAAGCAAGCATGTACTGAATTGGTTTAGTAGTACTTATCACTAATGTGTTACTTCTTAGTGCTTGAAATGTACCTGATTTCTGGTACTTAATATATATATGTTTTAAAATCCAATATGCAATAAAGTATGTGCATATAAGTATTAGTATTAACAACTACTTGAATATTAATTTATATTAAATTATGAGTAACTATACCACAGAACTGCTGAATTCTTGATTCTGACTGGTCAGAAGGTGTTGATTAATTTTTCTATACCAGCATCTCTGAAAATAGTGCAGGCTGCACGTCACAGATTTGTATTTACATTTATTCTAACGTTATTTTTTTCTACAGTAATTTATTTTTAGGGCACTTGTATGGCATCCGTGCCACAATGTAAGTGACAACAGGAACTAGCTTGTTTCGTGGATGTTCCACAAATATATAAAAAGATTTTTTTAAAATGCTCTTCGAGGAAAATAATTGACTTTGGTGTGGGTGCTTCATGGCAGGCCTCATCACACCACACTGTTGTTGAATTATTTTCCTATAATATCATGACTTGTCATATTTTATTTTATTAATTATTTCAATTTGTCAGCAAATGCTGCTGTATACGTTATCGTACAAGTTACAATGTAATTAAAATCCAATACAGAAAGTACAGTGTATGTACCAGAACTTTGTTGTAAACATCTTTACATTTTAAATACTAAGTAGTTACCACACTGCACATAATACAGTAGTATTTAATAGTTAAATGTGTTATACTTGTTATATATATTATATACTTGTTACACAATATCTGAAAATTCCATTATAATAGTAAATTATGCTGTACATCATCGGCATCATAGTACATACATTAGATTTTCCGTTTTATGGGACATTTCAAATGCCTCAGGGAAGTTTTGGCTATTTCCAGATCAAATGGATGCGAATAGAAAGCTTGTCATCTATTCTGTGATCTATTTTATATCTCTGTTAACCTTTCCCCCATCTCAGAACAGCCTTTTGACAAATGGCTTGGAGACTCGCCCACTTTTAATCTAACCTTTCTGATGACTTTGCTGAAAACTTTTCTGTCTGCAAGACTCCCTGCCTCCACTTTTCATCTTCTCTCTCTCTCTCTCATTACATCTCTCATCCTCTCTCCATTACACTCCCCTCTCTCTCTCTCTCTCTCTCTCTCTCTCTCTCACACACACACACACACACACACACACACACACACACACACAC
>CM075001.1:8610663-8631214 GCA_037576825.1 Pangasius krempfi
TCTCTCTAGAACACCCGAGTGACTCTAGTCTCCAACACCCCCCCCAATATATATATATATATATATATATATATATATATATATATATATATACATATATATATATATTCCTTATTTCACCTTTATTTTTTTAATTAAAAAGAGGCTAGGTGTATTATGTGCTGACCAAAGATGATATACTTGTGATATACATATAAATATCCAAAATGAATTATTCTTATCTTTTGTAATAAATGAAATTGTTCTTGATCTTGATTAGCAGTAGGCAGTGCCCATCCTTATATCAGGTAGTTAATGGACTATCCATCAGAAAAACAAAACTTGAAATAATTTTGAACTGGATTGACATAGATGCCAGAGGCTACATGCTAGCATTTGGTATAATTAAATTAATGTGTTTTTTCAGCACATCTCATTAAGTCTAATTGTCATCTTTATGTCAAGAAGGTGGGCACTTTGAATGGGATGTTCCATAAGGCCAAGGCAAGAAGGTAAGTGATTCATCCACCACAATAGTATGTAGACTATGGGCTCACTGCATGCATGTGAGGAGCAGTAATGCAGCTCACAATGTGAGCTCTGATGTCTCTGACATTAGCATTAAATTAATTAAAGTTGTAGCTCATCACAAACTGTGCTTGGGGCCACCTAGTAAAAGCACTCTGCATGAGGTGCAAATTGAGGTTTAAAGGCAGCAGTGAAATGATGGAACTGTCAACCAGAGACATCAAAATAAATATGTTGATAAATTCTTATGAAGAGTCTCCCAGAGTGTTTTGATGTATTTGTTTGTGACGTACAGTCAGGTCCATAAATATTTAGACATTGACAAAGTTACTGTTATTTTAGCTGTCTACCACAGTATATTGAAATTAAATAGACAGTATGAGCTCAGTGTGCAGACTTTCAGCTTTAATTTGAGAGTATTTACATCCAAATCAGGGGAACAAATTACAGCACTTTTAATATATGGTCCTCCCTTTTTTTTAAGGGGCCAGAAGTAATTAGACAAACCATCACAAAATAAATTGTCAAATTAAATTTGTATTTAATGTACATAATGTCATTGTCTATCTGCAATATGAAGCACTGTCCAATGAGTTTTGATGTATTTGGCAGTTTCTGAGCCCTATACAATTCATCATGCTGCTTTTGTCAGAAGTCACATCAACAATAAATACAAGGGAACCAGTTCCATTGGCAGCCATACATGCTTATGCCATAAGATGTAACTGGATCATGAGCAGTTCCTTCCCTTCTCCGTTCTCTTCTCTTTCCATAATTCTGGTACAATTTGATCTTTGTTTCATCTATCAAGTGTTGTTCTAGAATGTTTTGGCGAACTCTAACCTGGTCTTTCTGTTTGTGAGGCAATGGTTTACATCTTGTGGTAAGCCCACTGTATTTACTCTGGTGAAGACTTCGACACAGATATGCCTACCTCCTGGAGGCTGCTCTTTGATCTTGCCATCTGTTGTGAAGGGGTTTTTCTTCACCAGGGAAAGAATTCTGTGAACTTTTTTGCTATGTTTGCTACCTTTTTGCCCCCATTGTGCTTAAATCCTTATGTACTTTTTTATATCTATTATATGGATTTGTGCAGGTCAACATCCATCTCTGTCTTATTTTGAAAGTTATTTGTTTTTTTCCCAAGGTAACAGTTAAAAAGTATTTTATATGTGGGTAACCTCATATTTATTCTCCATGGAAAAAGGACATAGATAAAGGCAAGTAAGGAGTTGAGAGGCAATTAAAATTATTAATGTTTATTTCAAGAATGAGATATTCGCTTTTATGCAATATATTGCTTAAGGTGCAAATGTTTTGTCAATATATTTTGAGACAAAAATACTATTATTTAAAAAAAAGGTTATTCTAATGAGAATGATTTTTATTACAAAGAGAAGTAATTTCTCCTATTCTTTGAAATAAAATTTGTAGTGTGCAATTCTTTTTATACACTTTTTTTTTAAAGGGGGCAATAATTCTGGATGGTAATTCTGGAGGGTTAAAAAAACAGAAGGGGAATGTGAGATGAGTTAAAGGGGGAAAGCCCATGATTCTGAAGTGGTGCCTAAGATATAATAAATTGATTTTTTATTTATAAACTTTTTTTTTAAAATTGTGATGCACCACACTAGCAAAAAGTTTAGAGGATACATAATTTGTACTTAATGTGTGCCTGATGTGTGCAGAAATACAGCCTTTATTACAGGCCTTTGCAGAGGGTACAAAAGCATTTACGCAAGTTGAGCACATCACAACTGTGATCAGCTCTACTAGTGTAAACGTTTTTAAAAGCTCTTGCATTTACTTTCAGCTTCAACAACGTTAAACAGAGTTTACCTTTCAGCCAGATGTTTGAATCAAGAGCAAGTGGCCACATTGGCACAAAGTTAGATGATAAATTAACCACGCTTGGATAAGTATGAAACTCCATATGGAGACCATTACTTAAGATTCCATTAGGTTGATCACACATAACAACACATCACCCAGTGTGATAAATCATCTGTCACAGGTATGACATGAATAGGACAGGATTGGTAATGATGCATGAGTGGAAGAGTAGAGCTTTCAAGAAAAAGACAAAGATCTTAGAGTGAAAGTAAAGGCAGTGACAATGATAAAGTCCCACAAGCCGAGGGCTGCCACGGCGTTCATTTTTTATGCATTCCTTTGTGGTCACCCCAGTCCACAGCATACATATCCAAGGCTGTTTGCAGTCATTTTAAATGTTCTTATGTATTTCAATAATATTGGCACATATGTCCTTGAGAGAAAAAAAAAAAGATTTATAGTAATTTGTGCCCTTCCTCTTGCAGGGTACACAGTCAAGTCATGGTTGCAATTCAAGTCATGCACCCATGCCCTTAATTTTTAACACTTTAAAAGGTGCAGACAGTATGTTAGACATGCAGAGAGCCTTTTTAATATTTGTGTGTGCATTGTATTGGCTCAGAAGAGCTCAGAATTGGCATTGTATTGGCTCAACAAACTTACTGTGTATGTGATCACTGCCACCATGCCGATCAAAGTCAGGGAGCTGATGGAGAAAGACAGCGCCACCACACCATCTGTGTGTGTTTGGGAGATAGACAGTGAGAGAGAGACAAAGAAAGGGAAATGTATTAGTGAACATGCAGTCTATATTAGGTTCAGGTTCTAGTACTGTACCAGTTATTCAGTGTGCTGTGTCCCCATATGCATATACAGTCAGGTCCATAAGTATTTGGACAGTGACAATTTTGGTAATTTTGCCTCCGTACACCACCACAATGGATTGGAAATGAAGCAGTCAAGATGCGAGTGAAGTGTAGACTTTCAGCATTAATTCAAGCGGTTTAACAAAAATATTGCATTAACAATTTAGGAATTATAGGCATTTTTTATAGAGTCCCTCCATTTTCACAGGCTCAAAAGTAATTGGACAATTGACTGATAGGCAGTTTCATAACCACATGTGGCCTGTTTTCTCATTATTTCATAACAAATTAAGAAGATAAAAGTGAAGGAGGCCACCATTAGGCTGGAAAAAAAAATAGACCTATGAGAGAGGTAGCAGAAATTGCAAAAAATTTGGATGAATTGTGGATTCATGTGAAAAGTGGATGAATGCTGAATTCTTTCCTTGGTGAAAAAACCCTTTCACGACTTCTAGTCAAGTCAAGAACACTCTGGAGGAGGTAGGGGTATCATTGTCAAAGTCTACAATCAAGAGACACCTCCATGAATGTAAATATAGATGGCTTACCTCAAGATGCAAACCACTGGTAACATTCAAGACCAGAAAGGCCAAATTAGACTTTGCTTTAAAAAAAAAAAAAAAAACCCTCTAAAAAAGCCTGACCAATTCTGACACTTGTACCAGAATGATGGGAAGAGAAGAGTATGGAGAAGGAAAGGCATGGCTCATGTTCCAAAGCATACCACATCATCTGAAAAAAAAAAAAAGTGGAGGCAGTGTTATAGCATGGAACTGGGTCACTGGTGTTTATTGATGATGTGACTGCTGATTGAAGTAGCAGGATGAATTCTGAAGCATATAGAGCTATACGTTCTGCACAGATTCAGGCAAATGCTGCAAAACTGACAGGACGGCGCTTTACAGTACAGATGGATAATGACCCAAAATGCACCGCGAATGCAACCCAAGGGCTTCTTAAGGCAAAGAAATGGAATGTTCTTAAATGTAAGATGACCTCAACCCAACTGAGTATGCTTTTTACTTACTGAAGACAAAACTGAAGGCAGAAAGACCAACACACATGCAGCATCTGAAGGAAGCCACAGTAAGAGCCTGGCAAAACATCTCCAGGGAGGAAACTCAGCATTTGGTGATGTCCATGGGTTCCATATTTCAGGCAGTCACTGACTGCAAAGTATTTGCATCCAAGTATTACAAATAATCAGTCATTATGTTAGTTTGTCCAATTACTTTTGAGCCTGTGAAAATTAAGGGACTCTGCAAAAAATGACTAATTCCTAAATGGATAATGCAATATTTTTGTTAAACCCCCTGAATTAAAGCTGAAAGTCTACACTTCAATCACATCTTGACTGCTTCATTTCAAATCCATTGTGGTGGTTTATATAGGCAAAATTACTAAAATTGTGTCACTATATATGTGTGTGTGTGTGTGTGTGTGTGTGTGTGTCTATATACCGACAATGAAGGGAAATGACCGGAATCATTTCAGAGAAATTTTAGCCCACTCTTCTTTACAATATTGCTTCAGTTCATTGATGTTTGAGGGAATTCGTTTACACACAGCTCTCTTAAGATCCTGCCACAGCATCCCAATGGGGCTGAGGACTGGACTTTGAATTGGCCATTCCAACATCTTGATTTTTTTTCTTCTTCAGCCAATCAGATGTCAATTTGCTGGTGCGCTTGGGATCACTGTCCTGTTGCACAACCCAATTTCAGCCCAGCCTAAGTTGCTGGACAGATAGCCTCACATTTATCTCAAGAATATTCAAGAACAAGAACAATCCTTCTCACTGTAGAATGGTGAATTTTAAATTGTTTGCAGATGGCCTTATAACTCTTCCCAGATTGATGAGCATCAACAATTGCTTCTTTGAGGCCATGGTTGATGTCCTTTCTTCTTGGCATGATGTAGACACACACGTGATTGCTCCAGAACACCAAACTGCCGAACATTCTACTTTTATAGAGGTAGTCACACTTCTTGATGATTAATTAATCTTTCATTCGTAGCATTTCATTAGTACCACTTGGCTGCTAATTGCTCTCTTAAAAATTGTAGACGTGGGTGTACTTATTTCCCCCCCCCCACAGTTTCTGAATGTTGGTTTACTTTCTGTGAAAAAATGAATACACTTTGAAAGCACTGGTGTTTCTGTTATCACCTGAGGTTATTTGTTTGTGCATAGAAGTTGGTAAAGTTGGTAAAGACCACACGATTGTTATTTAAATAAAAACGTAGAATGGAAGGCGGGTGTGCTCTCTTTTTAACATGACTGTACATACACTCAACAATGCAATACAATGAATAAAACCATACAGATACAGGTCAAGAATTTAAGTTAATGTTCACATCAAACTTCAGAATGGGGAAAAATGTGCTCACAGCATGGTCACTGGTGCCAAATGGGCTGGCAGGTTTGAGTATTTCAGAAACTTTTGAGCTCCTGGGATGTTGATGTGAACCTATACAATTTACACAGAATTTACACAAAATTGTAAAAAAAAAGTTGTAAAAAAACAAAAAAACATCCAGTGAGTGGCAGTTCTGTATGCAGAAACACCTTGTTAATGAGGTCAGAGGAGAATGGCCAAGCTCGAGCTAACAGGAAGACTAGGGTGACTCACATAACCACTCTTTACAACTGTGGTGAGCAGAAAATCACCTCCAAAAGCATGGATCCATCCTGCCTTGTGTCAACAGAGATTGTCTTCTTGGCACACATTGGGCCCCTTAATACCAACTGAGCATCTGACTCCCACAGCCTAAGTATTGGTGCTGACCACGTACATCCCTTTATGGCCACAAGTTACCCATCTTATAATGGCTACTTTCAGCACAAAATTGCATCATCTTACAGGTTACAAGGCGTAAGTCATCTCAAACTGGTTCCAGAAACATGACAATGAGTTCAGTATACTTCAGTGACCTCCCCAGTCACCTCCCCGTACTTTAATGGCCTCCCCAGTCACCAGCACTGAAACAAATAGAGAACCAATATGCCAAAAAAAAGGGGGTGATGAGCCAAATAACATCAAACTGGAATAATTTGCACAGGTGTTTTGAACTCTGCATATAATAACTGACACCTGGAAACCCTGCCCCTTCCCCTATCTCACATGCTCTCAGCTGTCAAGGTAAAGGGCATTTGAGTGAGTTCATTAATATAAAATAAAATCTTTCACTGTATGTTCAACTTATTCAAGTATAGTGCATAGTTAACAACATATAACTATATTTAAGGATAAATATAGAATAAACCTAAGAGAAAAAAGAACAAAAACAATGTTAATAGAGATAATAGTTTAAAAGTGATTAAATATGGTAAATGTTTTTTTTCTTGTGCTGGTAAATGCTCAGATGTGTTCAAACACTTTAAGCAACAAATAAACAGTGGAAAATGTTGGCTGTGTCAACATTAGTCAACCTATTTGTAAAGGGATTATTTCAAAATGTACTTTCTGCACTTTACTGCAGAATCACCTAAAATCCACCATCCTGCTTTCTTGATTGCTACTGCCGGCAAGCAGTTCCCGATTGCGCAGCTGGTAATAAAAACACTCCCCTCCTCTCAGAAATGGTGGAAATGTTCTGTCTTCTTTAGGCTACGAATTATGGACAATTAAATCTTACATTTTTTTTTCTAAATGGTCAAGTGGGGAAAATTCAACATTGCACAAGCCTACTGAGCACACAGAGGAAGCGGCTCTTATCTCAATGCGCCTGCAGCCCCTGGGGCCTGTCTGTGCCAAGGAGCCAGATGCCACTGGGGAATGTTTATTAAGTAAGCTCTTAACTGTTCCACTCTGCCATACAAGCAGGTTATGATAGCCTTGTGTGGATAAACACCAATACATCAATCTCAGCCATTGGAATACCAGAGGACTGTAAAGAGTTCAGAACAGTGTATAGGGAGTGGTGAGGAGGACTGCTTTAACTTCTGAATATATACTTTGGAAAGTGAATTTTACCGTGCGTGTCATAGTTTTTTGTTTCTAGTCCAGGCTGAGATTGTGTATAACAAAGGTCTACATTAATGATAGTAAATAGGTGAAAATTAAAGGAATTAGTGTTGCTGGATGGCTGGAGTCTCATGTTCTTCTCTGGATGGGCCTCAGCAGAAGGAAAAATACAGACAGTAAGAGATATTGGCAGATTTGGCAAAAGAGTGTAGATTTTGGGCTCCAGTAGTATAATCAAGTGGAGACAATAACCCAGTTTGATCCTGTGATATGATAAGATCTCAAGCCCTCTCCTTCATAGGAGTGCTCACAAGCTTTACACAAATCCTGCATGGTAATGGAAATGTCCCTTTCAAAAGAGAGAATAGAAGAGTAGACATGCTGTAGAAAGTTAGTTTAATTAAAATAGTTCCTTAATTCTAAATTACAGAGTCATTTTCAAATCATCATGAAAGTGGTAGAGAATTTGGGCATTCCAATGAGCCATAGCCGTCAGGCTGACGGCAGGGGTTAGTTGCCCATAATAACAAAAAAATTAGCAATGTTACAAATCCTGGTAGAGTTACTCAGTGAAGTCACTGGATTAGACTGGCATTTCACCTCAGGAATCACTGAGCACACAAATGTAGCACACACATGCAGTTCGATATATCCATACTTAGTGACAACAAATGGAGGGGGCAAGGAATTCCATGTACACAAGAGTGTGATGCTGTGGGGAAAAAATGCTGTACAGTGTAGTGATGCAGCAAGTAGACCAGAAGCTTTGCGTTCTCTTGCAGATGCTATAATACATGGCATATTAGAGTGGTGCGTCTATGACAAATGTCAGCATTTCCCAAATACTAATGGTATTGAAGGGACTGTTTGGACAGCCACCTGTACAAATGTATACACACACCTATTTCTCAATCTCTTGGGAATATTCATGAATCCAAACAAATGCACTTATATGATTAATATTTGAGGACAAACAACATAGCAGGATCAAGGCACCAGAATTTGCCTGAGAGGACTGCTGACACTAACATCAACAGCAGGACAGCTTTCTCCACTTGCTGACAGAGGGTCCAGGCAACACAATGGGACTTGCTGACATTGATTAAGCTAAATGTCACTGCTGCCAACGCAACATGTCACCTCTGCCATTTTCCTCATCCTGACAGCACTCACTTTTTCAGTCAGGCCTGACAGCAAAAACACTATGTGAGTAGAGCTGTTGTAGTAGCGGTTTAAAAGATACTGCAGCTAAAATCTCTGTGGTTTCCTTAAGTATGCATCAGGCTGAACAGGCTCTTTAACACACTATGAAATGGTTACTTTATGGTGATTTAAATAGATAAAATTGTGCTTACTGCTGCTGTCCAGTTCCTTGAACAGGTACTGCAGCCTGTCCCATTGGGTAGAGTTCTGCTTAGGTGGAGGCAGCAGTGGTGCAAAGGCCCTGTGATGGACAAGATCAGCAACAATTCAGTCATCAGTAATTCTGCCACTTACATTGCAACTAACCAATATGCTCCTGCTGAAAATTAACATTAATCTTTAATCATATTTAATGAAGTATTTTAGGGTAGTTGAAAATATATGCAATATACAAGTTGCCAGTTTATTTACTTTATTAGGTACAGTGGATATAAAATGTCTACATGCCCCTATTAATATTACATCTTTTTATGATATAAAAAAATGAAACCAAGATCTTTTTCCACCTTTAATGTGATATAGCAACCAACAAAATCTAAGTGAAAAACAAATAGAAACATTTGAGGGTGAAAAAGGATAAGAAAAAACTTACAATAAACTGATTGCATAAGTGTGCACATCCCTTAACTAATACTTTGTTAAAGTACCTTTTTCTTGCAATACTGCACTCAGTCTTTACGGCAACTGAATTTCACTCTTCCTCGCAAAAAATGCTCCAGATCTAGGATTTCAGATCAAACTGCAAGGGGATCACTTGTGCACAGCCTTCTTCAAGTTATTCCAAACCAGGAAAATGTCAAGAAAAACAGCTGATCTTTATTTGGGGTTAATCAGAATCACTTCATTGATAGATGTATGATGATTACTTTTGAATCATGTGATTGGTTAATTCTGAGGATAGTCACATGACTCATTATAAAAGGGTGTGCACACTTATGCAAACACGGTTATTGTAATTTTCTTCCATTTTCATTTTTTTCTCTAAAATATTTCTATATATTTTTCACTTGTATTTTGCTGGTTGAAATATCACATTAAAGATGGAAAAAAGATCTGACATGATTCATCTTGGTTTTATTTTTTTCATCACAAAAACATGCAATTTTAACAGGGATGTGTAGCTTTTTTATATCCACTGTACACCAGTAACACAAAAGTATGGAAAAGATCAAGCCACCACTTGAGTGATCTAACCTTATCTCAGATCAGTCAAGCTACACAACACAACAATATCCATATTTAAACCCGGTACTAGGCTTGTAAGATTATGTGCAATATACCAACATCCTACTGTGTCCCCTAGCTATCGCTAATTGAAAATAGTATCGCTCATGGCTCGTGGTGTAGGCTGTAGCAACATTGACTCAGAGGGAAAAGAAGGCAAGAGGCCAGAAGTATGTAATGTGTCATTTACATGTTACATCATTACAAAAAAATAAAAAATACCAGAAGCTGGTTACAAGTTGGCTGTAGATGCTAGTCACTAGCATCAGCATTTAGTCAATTTTTTTAATTAATTACCCAATAACAAGGCCAGTAATGCTTGCAAAACTGAAGTTGGAACTGTAAAACCCAGCAAGTTATTTGCTGTAACTAAGCTCCATTACCAAATTGAGCTTTATAAAACTAAATTATACACTTGAGCTTTATTTACTTTTATTTATAAAAAATTTTCATGGTTTGTGCCGAACAGCAGCCAAGATACTTATTAAAATCTTGTAAAGTGACGTAGCCCCTAAGTGGTTTCATTTTCTCAATTTAAGTCCCTGGTCATGTGTAGCTAGCGAAGATATTCCATGCATGGAAGGCGAGCCCAGCTTTATCTGTTTGTCAAGTATGGACAAGAGAAGCTAATGTGCATCAGAGAAAGATGTTTTGTTCCCCTATTCCGAAGTCAGATAACAAAGGCTATTAAGATTTTAAAGGACTAAAATATAGGCAAAAAGGAAACACATTACAAAGGTACCACTTTTCCTGACTTCTTCTGACATTTAAATCATCCAACTGGACAGCAATTGTGACATGGAAACTATCAGCAGTTACTAATTTGAATTACTGTACAGCAACTATTGTACTATTGTCTCAAGCATAACTGGTCCTCAAAAAGTAACTAACAAGCACTAAAATCTGACATTTCTAAACTTTTCATAAAGAAAACCATCAGGAGAACATTAACCCCCAAAAAGATGCCAAAGTCTTTCAAACACAAACTGCCAAAAGCTGTTGGATCTTGTGAGACATGGACTTACCCAATCAAAAGGAGTGCAGCACAGATGGTGACAAATGCAACTGTGTACTTCACTGCATTTTTTGCTTGCTGTAATGAAAGAAGCAATTCATTTGCATTCAGTTAAAATAACATTTATATTTGGGAATTTATCAAGTTTTAAATGATTGGAATGGAACAGCACATGAACATATTTTTGCTGTTAATTAAAAAATTTTAGCTAGGTGAGCTAACTTCAGTAAGGCTGAACTGCTAACAAAAGAAGCTAAGCTAAGAAAGGCTTTGTTTACTACATGGCTGAGCTAAAGCAGCTCTGTGGCAGGGCAGGATTGACCAAAGTGAAGGGTTAAACGAGGGTTACATGAACGCTGCTAGCTAGCTAGGTTAACTAACTTGGTGCTAGCTGATTGAGCTATGCTAACAAAGTCTTTAAAAATCATTGTGTCATGAATTTTCTTGGTGTCAAGCCTGTGAATGTAAGATATAGTTGTTATAAAAATGGGGTGAATTATACACTTACCAACCACTTTATTAGGATCACCTGTACATCTGGACATTCATGCAGTTATCTATTCAGCCAATCATGTGGCAACAGTGCAATGCAAAAAAACCTTGCAGATATAGGTCAAGAGCTCCAGGTAATGTTCACATCAAACATCAGAATGAAGAAAAAAGTGTGACTTTGCGTGTGGCCTGGAGGTTGGTACGAGTATTTCTGAAACAGCTGAGAAGACCACACTTTCAATCTTGGGTTTCAATCTTGTTAGCTAGGAACAGAAATCTGAGGTCATCTTGGGAATAGACTCATCAAAACTGGACAGTTAAAGATTAGGGGGGAAAATCACCTGTTTTTTTCTGTCTTTAGCTGTCACAGGATTTTTTTTTTTGTACCATTCTGTATAAACTCTAGAGACTGTTGTGTGTGAAACTCCCAGGAGATCAGCAGTTTCTGAAATACTCAAACCAGCCCATCTGGTACCAACATCCCTGCCACAGTTAAAGTCACAGAGATCACACTTTTTCTTCATTCTGATGTTTGATGTGAACATTATCTGAAGATCTTGACCTGTATCTGCATGATTTTTTTTTTTTTGCATTGCGCTGCTGCCACATGATTGACTGATTAGATAACTACAGGAATGTCCAGATCTTCCTAATAAAGTGGACGGTGAGTGTAGAAAGCATTTTTATAGGTTCACCTGTGTTCAAGCCTACTTTGCAAGCTGAAGGTTGCTAATGTGGATGAATTGGCCCTTCTTCCTTCCATCCCTCCATCTTTACATTATTAAATTCTTGCCTTTTCAGATAGCTGATACTTATAGTATAGAAAATCTATGTATTTTTTCCTTTATACTTGTCATGCCTCCTATGGTCTACCTCCTGTTGCTTTACTGAGTGTGGAGGGAATCATTGAGGGATCAACCGTAGAAAGATGCTGTCTCATAGTGTATGTACTTGCAGGTAGAAGACAGAGATGTGTAATTTTGGTTATTCTCACAGATTGAATTTTTGACAAAAAATGATCACCAGGGCTGTGTGACTCTCTCACTCAAAATGTGTTTAAATGAAAGGTAATTGAACATTGCGATGAAGTGTAAAATAATTTAAAAGTTAAAACCTCATTGAAGAGCTATAATTGGCAGCATTTTTGTAAACCTACCACAAAGAAAGCAGCTTTGCGCACACTGAGTTTATTTCATTGAGCCAATAATCTTTACTTGTACATAGTGAGAAGAGTTCATAATAATCTGAATGATACATTTACAAACTCATGGTGAGAAAGCAAAGAGTCATGAGTTGTGGCAGTGTGAATTGAAGCCTGACATGCAAATAGAGATATATGATGGCTCCATTTCTGTAAGGATTAAACATTTGTTGTCTGGCACTGAACTTTAATTGATGTTAATACATTTAAAGGAGTTTTACTCGACACTCAGTGCTAAAGTATACTACTTCCAGGTTCTGTGCACTGCCTTCAGAAAAACAGCATAAACCTTTAGAACAGTATGAAAGTAAAACTGAAAAATAAGCAGCTGTAAAACCATCAAAACCCATGGTCAGATGTGCAACAGTTTTATGACATGTTATATTTTAATGTAAATACAGCATTTGTCTGTTAATTATTTCTGGTTTCTTTTGGTTTTTCATTTGTACAATAAATGAGAAACTAAAATTTTGTGGGTTTTGGCTCTCTCACTAGCTAGTGTTTTGAGAGATGAATGTGTGTGTTTTTTTTATAAAATACAATAATTAAAAAAAAAAAAAAAAATTCAACTCAGGAACTTGTTTAAACTCAGGAACGATCAAAATAAGAGAAAACTATGCTTTTATAATATATTTCAATTCCTAAATTATTACTTTTAATATCTATTTTAAATAATAAATAGCATCTTTTCAGTTGTACAAGGACAGTCCATTCAGTCCAAGAAGGAGAGAACAGATCCTGTCAGTTGAGGCAGTAATCTTACCGAGCACTTGCTGATGTTATCATCTTTCTCTTCATAGTAGAAGTAAACAAATGGAATCCAGAAGAAGACGCAGAATAGGATGATGGAGTACAGAGCTGTTAAAATATTCAAAATTCAAAGTCACTCATCTCTGGTGGCTATAAACTTAGTGGTTAATGGCTTCTTTAAAGTAAGTCTCAACAACACCAGCACAAAAGCAGAACACAAGCAGTTATAATAACCATTAAGTCTGCTACAATGATTAGCCTGGAAGGTTCATTAAGAATGCTGAATGTATATAGAAGTCCAGAGGTACAATGTTCTCCACTCAGTCATTTGACAACTGAATATGCCATATGTATTTGCGCCATTAAAAAATAGAAAGCCAACTAACATAACACCACTATTACATTAAAACAAAGGACTCATTCCATGGCCTGTGTTAACACTTTCCCGAGGCCACCCTTGGGCCTTAGTTTATCAGATCTATGGTTGAGGGTCTTTGGGTGTTTATCCTTTGGCCCAGCCATTTGGTCTTGGCCAAATGCCTAAATCAGTAGATTTGCCAGGGTTCCTCTTGGGCTGAGAAGGTTCAAGCTCTGGTCAGGGATGTCCTAATGTTTGCCCTATTGTTCACAGGATAGCTGAAATCAGGCAGGCCATAATTAACTTGGCTCCTCAGGGTCTGGTTAGTGGGGGTCCACTTTTGTTTTATGGTTCCTGCAATGTTTGGTACAAGGTACTGTGGTTTTGTTGCTGCCTGTTCACTTACTCATGCCTGCTAGATGTATGTACTAAAACATTCAAAAGTCTCATATACTTTAAAAATGTATTGGACAAAAGCAGCAGCAGAAAATATAGACTATGAAATACCACCGTTATGTCAATACTTCTATAAAAGGTCTACATTAAGGGTTTTTGTAAAATATTTACCCACAGGAGGAAAGCATCCTCTAATGGGCTAAATGCTAATACTACATGGAATTACAGATTCATGGAGAGTAAATTATCCGCTGATGCAGGAAACATTCTAAAGTCAACGAATAGCTCTTACGAGGACAGGCTGAATAAAATAACTTAAGGAAGGAGATAAATTACAAAGACATGCTAGGATGCACCAATGGATTAAGCAGAATAATTTGAAAATCAAAACCATACAAAGAAGGCAACTGGACTCTCCCATATAGGTGGATGACATGGAATCATGACTTGTAAAAGAGACGAAATTGCATTTTGATTGCCTGTCCAAACATGCCATGAATACCGTCACATTACATAGAAGTTGTGGTTTTATTTTACAAGCCCCACTGTTTAATTTGGCAATGCTGTCCAGTGGCTAAATACACTCAACAGATATTTTAGGAACACTTGTACATCTGCATATTCATGCAACTATCCAAACAGCCCAAAAAATGCCAGAAGCACAACACACAAAATCATGCAGAAACAGATCAAGAGCTTCAGTTATGGTAATCAAACATCAGAATGGGGGGAAAAAAGTGATCTCAGTGACTTTGACCGTGGCATAGTTGCTGGTACCAAGTGGGCTGGTTACAGCCTTTTTGAAACTGCTGATCTCTTGGAATTCTCACACACAGCAGTCTATAGAATGGTGCAAAAATCATTCCACTGAACAGCAAATCTGTGGACAGAAAGTCCATGTTCATGAGGTCAGAGGAGAATGGCCAGAGCTGTTCAAGCTGACAGCAAAGCTACAGTAACTCTAATAACCACTCTTTACAATGGGGGTGAACAGAAAAGACTAATATCCCACATCGGCACAGAAAACTGCAGGAAGGAATTAGGCTAAATTCACTAAGCTATGACGCACTGTCATAGCTCAAGAGAGACCTGTATGCCTACACTGACAGTCCCATCACTCGAAGTTGCCTATACCCACACACCTCATAAATAGTTCCTAGCACCACAAGGAAGTTCTCTGTTCACTTATAGGCAGTGTACATGGTAGCATTAATCATAACAGCAGAAATACTGATGTAATAGGGGATTAGACTGAACTGCGTTGCTACAGATCTTACATTACTCTCTAATCTGATCAAATGCACCAAACCAGGGAGGGATTTTTAGCATAAAATTTCCCTTACACAGAAACTGTGGCCCAGTGTTAGTTATTTTATAGTTTTCCACCAAATGTGATGTGGGGCCAATTAAATATATACAACCTCATTTCCAAAAAAGTTGGGACGCTGTGTAAAATGTAAACAAAAGCAGAATGCAATGATCTGCAAATTGCACAAACCCATATTTTATTCACAACAGAAAATAGAAAACATAATTGTTTAAACTGAGAGTGTACTGTTGATTGTTACTATGAAAAAATAAAGTAATTTTGAATTTGACGGCTGCACCACATCTTAAAAAAATTTGGACAGGGCCATGTTTACCACTGTGTAGCATCTCCTCTTCTTTTAACAAAAGCTTGTATACATTGGGGAAGTGAGGAGATGAGTTGGAAAGTGGAAAGTTGTCCCATTCTTGCCTGATATAGGATTCTAGCTGCTCAACTGTCCGGGTTCCTCTCTGCCATATTTTTCGCTTCATGAAGCGCCAAATATTTTCAATTGGTGAAAGGTCTGGACTGCAGGCAGGGCAGTTCAGCACCCAGATTCTTCTGCTATGAAGCCATTTCTTTCACTACTTGCCCGTGCAGTTTTTCACTGGTCGGTGAACCTCTGGCCGTCTTTACTTCTGAGAGACTCTGCCTCTATAAGATGCTCTAGCCTGTTGCCAATTAGTCCAATTAGTTTTAAAATGTTCCTTCAGCTGTTTCTTATTAGTATTATTTACTTTTCCAGGCTTTTGTTGCCCCCGTCCCAACTTTTTTGAGACATGTTGCTGGCATTAAATTCCAAATAAGCTAATATTTTTCATAAAATAGTAAAAATGTCTCACTTTAAACATTTCATATGGTGTCTATGCTCTGTTGCGAATAAAATATGGGTTTATGTGATTTGTAAATCTTTGCATTCTGTTTTACATTTTACAAAGCATCCCAACTTTTTTGGAAATGGGATTGTACATCATGGTCATATTTAAATTTGGTTAAATGTTTAAATGGTTACATTGTAATGCCAAAACACAAAATATCTAAAAAAAATATTAATAGTGTATAACAAAGTTAATCTATGCTTAATTTAATACTTTAAATTAAATTTCTCAAACATTTCAAAATATCCTACAGCTGTCATTGTTCCCTGAATATGTAAAATTTTAAATGAGTTTTCCACGTAATGAACATTAGATACAGGGAAACCATGAAAGAATATATGTCAACAGATAGTATGTCACATTCTGTGTTTATTACAAATGCTTTAGATGCAGTGCCTCCAGAAAGTATTCACCCCCTTAGTGATTATTCCTCTTTTTGCTGTGTTGCAAAATCAAAGTCAAGTATATTAGAATGGGATTATTATGCTCCATATGAAATGACTCTCTACAGAAATAAAATGTAATAAGTTATTGAAATGTCCTCAGAATTATTTCAATATAAAAACATCTCAACACTGCTTAATTGATAAGTATTCACTCCCCAGAGTCAATACTTACACTGCATTGTCCTTCTGCAGTCTTTGAGTCGTCTCAGAAGTGGCTCTATGAGCTTTGCACATTTTGGTTTTGGCATTTTCTCCCATTCCTCAATTCAAATTTTCTGGAACGCTCCCAAATGAGATGGAGAACATTGATGATCAGCAATTTTCAGGTCATGCCACAGATTTTCAATTAGATTTTAATCTGGGCTTTGACTCAGCCATTCTAAAACACAAAACTTTTTAAAACCATTCCATTGCACTGTTCACCCAGTGCTTTGGCACAATTTTCACCCTAGACACAGATGTCTGGCTGATTGGAACAGGTTCCCTTCAAGAATTTCCTTGCATTTGGCTCTATCCATGTTGCCCTTGATTGCAACAAGATTTCTACTTCCTCCTGATGAAAAGCAACCCAGGAGCATGATGCTACCACCACCGTCCTTGATGGTAGGAATGGTGTTACCTTCCATAGAGGGACCAGAAGGAGAAAGGCTAGATATAGAGGCTAGATCTTTGAAGAGCTGATGATATTGTTGAAGTCTGCACAGGTTCTACTATGTCAGCCAGTGAGCTCTTCAACTGCTGCAGTGTCGTAGGTGGCTTCTTGGACACTTCTCTGACAATTACCCTGCTTGATTACGTGCTCAATTTGGAAGGATGGCCTGATCTTGGTAGGTCTTGATTGTGCCATATTTTTTTCCACTTTGTTATAATGGATTTCATAGTGCTCCTAGGAAGGGGCACTATGAATTTTTTATAACCTTATTCAGCTTTTTCCCTCCTAACAACTTCATCTCAAAGCTGCAAGGATAGTTGCTTGAACTTCATGACAGTAGACCTTACCTGATCTGCCATTTTAGCTGTAAGACCTCCCAAAGTCAGTGATATTCTGCAACCATACAATTGGACACAGGTGGATTTGAAATTAACATAGGTTTATCTTGTTTAAAATAATTAGTGAGTGCTCAAGAAAATTAAATACTAGTCCTAATTTAGACTGTTAAAAGAAAGGTGCGGGTGTAGTTTTTAGATTTTTTTTATTTTTAAATAATTCAGAGGACATGTAAATAATTGATTTAAATTTATTTCTGTAAAAAGTCACTTCAAGACTGCAGAAAAAATCCCATTCTGATATACTTAAATCTGATGCTGTAATAGAGCAAAGAGATAAATAATCACTAGGGAATGAATACTTTATGGAGGCACTGCATATTCCTAATCTATTATTAATATTAGCCCTTTACTCATAACATTATAACATTATTTTAATTAATATCTAATTGTCATCTGCCATCTTACCAAAATGTACTTCAGCTATGCTGAGGATCATGAGACCAGCTTTGTGTAGCTCTACACATTCTTGCATGGAACACATAAATCCAGTAGACAAGCTCAGCTTCCTTCTACAGCTGATTAAATTTTAATAAAATAAGGTAAATATATCTAGTATAACAAAGTTTTTAAGTTATGTTTTAATCTTGTCAGTTCACTCAAGCATAACCATGATGAACATTGTATCAGTAATGTTCCCCTATACAGTCTGGGGGATGGTTCTGAGTTCTGAGAACCTGCCCTTTTAGTCAGCACATATACAGTATATTACATTTTCGGGAAAAATTATACAGTCCTCTTTGAAAGTAGTGGAATGGCAAGGCCAATTATTTTGTTTTTGCTATATGGGTTGGTGATCAAAAGATTAATCAAACAGTAGATCAGAATTTCTGCTTTCATTTCCTGATAGTTACCATCTAGATGTATTAACTTAGAACGAGACACCTTTTGTTTGAGCCCACCCATTTTTCAAGTGATCAAAAATATTGTTACATGTGACCGATAGGTGTTTCTTGCTGCCCAGCCACGCCCTGTTAGATTGACTGTTGAAACAATGAATAGCTCTGAATATCTACTCTTGGTTTTAGACCTGGTTTCCGCTGTAAAGACTGCATTTGTTGTTAAAAAGGATAAACATTTTATTTTTTTGTGAGTTTCCAAACAACACAGATGGCAGAGATATTCTGATTTGCTTCTGATTCATCAGACCAGGCCACCTTCTTCCATCGCTCAATGGACAAGTTCTGATGCTTTCGGCAGTGGACAGTGGTCATCATGGGCACTCTGCAATGTGCAATGCAATGTGCGTTCTCACACCTTTTTATCACAGCCAAGATGAACTTTTTCAGTAATTTGTGCTACAGTAGCTCTTCTGTGGGATCGGACCAGACGGGCTAGCTCCCCATGCGCATCAATGAGCCTTGGCGCATTAATGAGCCTTGGCGCATCAATGAACCATGACCCTGTCGCCGGTTCACCAGTTGTCCTTTTTGGACCACTTTTGATAGGTAATAGGAGATGCTCTGACATAGTCAAAGTCGCTCATATCCTTTGCTTGCCCATTTTTCCTGCTTCCAATACATCAACTTGGAGAACTGACTGTTCACTTGCTGCCTATTATGACCCAGCCCTTGACAAGTGCCACTGTAATGAGATAATCAATGTTATTCCCTTCACCTGTCAGTGATTTTAATGTTATGGCTGATCAGTGTATGTATTCATACAGGGCCTTGTGCATTTTCACAGGAAGAGGAACTGCCTTCATTACTTAAAATGGTCATGTAATGCAACGCATAAATAGCAAATAAAAGCAAGGAGACCAGGCAGGGGAAAAATGTTTATGCAACACTGAGGCACTGACCCTGCTAAGTGGCAATAAAAATGGATTCTGTAATTGATTTTTACATTTAATTAAACAAAGGGATAAACAAAGGGATTCTGAAACACTTGTTTACTACTTTTGTTACTATTTTTGTAGAAGCATAAGGAAAAGAAAATATACTTCAAAGTACATTATAACCTTTGACCTTCTGATATACTTCCTGTCACTGAATTTTAAATTCAGTAAGTCTTGCAACAAAAATCTGACTATGCTGCTACTTATTCATTTGAGAAGACAAGTGGGGGCCATGTATAGGTCTCGAACCTGGCTGATTAGTTCTGTGCCCATGAGGCACAGTCTGGTTTTTCTATGTAAAAAGGTTCACAGGCATATGCAACAACTTCTCAAGCTGTGGATCTGACTCTGCTTTATTTTGGCACAAAATCTGAACTATCCTTTGGTTAAATGTACAAAGCCTTAAGGAGCTCAGAATACAACTTTACACACTGTTAACATTTCAAATGATGGAACTATAACAAATGTCAGGCCTTTAAGCCCTGGTTAAAAATACAGGTTTCATCCAGAAACATTTTCAATATATTTCACTGACACTTTTTAATGTATTCTTAAAGTATGTGGTCAAACTTCAAAGCTAGGTAGTTCTCTGCTAAATATATTACTTACAGTGCCTATACAAAATCATCATACCCTGTGAAAACCTTTACCTTTTGTCACATTACACCCTGAAAAATAAAATAAATTAAGTCTAACTTTTTTTGAGTTGCATGTACACATTATAACCCTCATCATTAAAGTAAAAATATCATTTAAAGAAATTCTGGAGGATTATTAAAAATTAATCAGTGAAATGCCTGGTTTGATAAAGTTATCAGCCCCTTAGAGTATACCATTATAAACTTGCTCAGGTGCAATCAATCAACTTCCAGATTAAACACCGCGGCAAGAGAGCGGGGGTCCATGCTAGGCTAATAACAAACCCTAGTCGGCCGGCTCTCCCGTCCATCCTGCTCTCCAATGTCTGCTCCCTGGACAATAAACTGGATTACATCTGACTCCAGCAAACTATGCGGCGTGAGTTTAGGGACTGCTGCGTCTTTGTTTTCACAGAGATGTGGCTCAGCGACAGAGTTCCGGACTAGACGGGCTAGCCTCGTTTCGTGCCGACAGAAACGCAGCTCTGTGCGGTAAGACTCGCGGTGGTGGCTTGTGTGTTTACATCAACACGGAATGGTGCAAGAACTCTGTGCTAGTTTCTAGTTACTGCTCATCGCTGGT
>CM075001.1:8631314-8642376 GCA_037576825.1 Pangasius krempfi
ATTGTGGTGGTGTATAGAGCCAAAAATGTTAGAATTGTGTCGATGTCCCAATATTTATGGACCTGACTGTATGCTGAAAGGTGAAATTCCTTTTCATCTACAGCTTACTAGCAGACATCTGAAGGTTTTGCACTAAAATCGACTGGTATTTGTAACTATTCATGATTCCCTCCACCTTGACAAAAGCCCCAGCTCTTGTATATTATTTTTGCCACATCACTTGGGGTGAATTAGTTGTGCTTGGATGTTTGTTTGTTTTTTGTTTTTTTTTGGTGAGAAATGGGTTTCTGTCTAGCCACCCTACCCCAAAGCCCAGACGTGAAGAATATGAGAGAATGTTGTCACATTAGGAGCGTAATCGGCACTTGTCAGAGATATTCCTGCAGCTCATTTAATGTTGCTGTAAGTCTGTTGGCAGCCTGCTAAGTTTTTGTGCTGTCCTTTTGTCATTTTTGGAGGGATGTCCTGTTCTTGGTAATATCACTGTGGTACCCCATTTTCTTCACTTGTTGATGATGGCCTTCACTGTGTTCCATGGAACTAATGCTTTGGAAATCTTTTTACACCCCTCTCCTGATCAATATCTTTCAGCAAGTGAGATACCGTACATGCTTTGTAAGCTCTTTGAGGCCCACGACTTCAGCAGTCCGATGAAACTAAGAATATGTGAAGCAGAAACAGCTGGTCTTTATTTGGGGTTAATCAGAATAATTTCATTGATGACAGGTGTATGATCATTGATAATTACTTTTGAACATGAAACTGAATGTGATTGGTTCATTCTGAAGACAGTCACATCCCCAATTATAAAAGGGTGTACACACTTATTCAACAAGGTTATTGTAACTTTTTTTTCTTATTTTTCCCTAAAATGTTTCTGATTTTCACTTAATTTTTATATTTTGTAATTTCACATTGAGGGTAGAAAAAGTTCTGACACGATTGATCTTGGTTTCATGTTTTACATCACAAAAACCTGCCATTTTAACGGGTGTGCGTAGACTTTTTATATCCACTGTAGATCCCATAAAAGCTTTAAGGGTTATTTGGAGCTCTGCTTTACTGGCATGGATGGAGCTCGATCTCCACCTACAGGCAGGAGAAGAAGCAGTCTACTGCATGCTACAGAAAATGCTGCATTCATATACTCAAAGATATGGTGTGCTGGATTGCTGTGAGTGACCCTTACAATTTGGTGGGAGTTTTCTGATGCAAATATCTCACGTCACATCAGATACATCATCACACTCCAACCTTAAAAAAAGAATTCCAGCTTCACACAGATCAGTGGTAGTAAGCCAACCAGATAACGTCAGCTAATTCACTATTTGGATAAAACAAAATACACAAATCAGTTAATACACAGAAAATACACACACAAGAAGCGTTTTGATCAACGCTCTGTATTTAATTAGATAGATAAAAGACTAATTGTTGAATGGGTCTTTCATCTGGTACTCAGTTCTGTGTCATGCTGATATGCACAATAAAGTGTATTTATTCCCGTAACACTTCTGCAATACTGAAAAAAGGTGGTCTTAACGGATAATCATGCGCTTAGAGGCTCAAAAACCTGGGAAGCAAACTACTTATTACCGGAGATCTAAATAGTATGTCAGTATACCAACAGTGTTGCTACTCATTATAAAATATCACTTATGTTACGTGTAATAAACATTTAAACTTTATCAAGCCTACACTCTCTTTTCTAGTAATGTCCCTTTTTTTTTTTTTATATCAAATCAGCGGAGTCTATGACGGTTTAAAGCACATTTCTCCTACACACACTACTTTTCTTAAGCTAATATTACTCACTCTCTCACTACTATACTCTCTATCTGGCTGCTACCCCAATAACTGCTATGTCCATATATAGTATAAGCTTATCTTCCGAATACTATGCCATAGTATGTTATGTTTACATTCACAGCAATTTATTATATAGTTACTCTATTGGTCTACTGTTATATCCGACACTTTCATACTAGAACTGTGTACTAGTCAGCGCTGCGCTCTCTCTTACTGTGCCTATTGTCCTGTTTTGGTAGTTATTGTACTGTCTTGTGCTGTTTACACATGTTTGCACATGCACTTTATGTAGTAGTCTCTTGTAGTTCTGTGTAGTTTTATGTAGCACCATGGTCCTGGAGGAACGCTGTTTTGTTTCACGGTGTACTAACTAGCTGAATATGGTTAAAATGACAATAAAAGCCGGTTGACTTGAATTAATATGCTATAATATGCGCGCGCGCACACACACACACACACACACACACACACACACACACACACACACACACACACTTCAAAAAACCTGCTAACCTTGCACACCAGGGAAAGCCTGGCCAGACAGCTAAAGTTTAATTAGCTACGTTAAACTTTGTTACATTATAATGCACAGCTACTGTTTCGTTACATGCTGCTAATAAATGGAGTCTGAATGGATCACAGAAACATTATGTTATCATTATGTTGCTATTATTGTACTTCTATCATGTTGAATGTTTTAATCAATTGAAAATGGAAACCTAAGGCAATATTCAGCAAGTGATTATTTTTGCAGTACGGAAAATGTATCGTATCAAGACACCACATATTGTATCGAATTTTAAATTTTGTGCATTATTTACGCCCCTATTTAGTGCATAGTATGCAGCTTTGTACCCAACCTTGAATCCTCCTTCATTATTTATTGACTTGCCACTTGCCACAAGATAAATCTGCATGGTCAAGAAGGACACAGCACAACCTAGGTTACACAAATTATTTTTCTCTGAGTAGTCTTTTTCTACCAGAGAAAAGTTCTCACCTCTAAAAAGTTCTCCAGTTTCTAGTGCCATTAGCTTAAAATATCCTGTAAAGCTACCAATATTTTTGCCATGTTTTAAGAGAAAAAGTGTGTATGTTATTGATATGATTTTTTTCATCATATCAAGTTCCAAAACTGGACATACATGAACAGAGAGGTCTTTATAAGGGCTGCCAATATTATTATATAGTAGTAGGCCTAATGCACCTAAAACTTGAACACTTAAATTCTCTCAAATGCACGCTCACATGCACTCCTAACAAAAGTTGGAATATATTCCTCAGTCATCATACATCACCACGGTGTTGATGTTTGTGTGCTCGGCAAACTACAGTGTCCTACTGTGTGGAAGCTTTTCTGCAGAAAATCACAACAAAGCTCAAGAAAGTTGTGCTCTCAATATACCGCTCTTCACTGTCTTTATCACATACATGGATACTGTTCTGTGCTTTCAAAATACTCATGCTCTATATTAAAGATGATTTAAACAGTAAAACTTGAGAAGCATCAGAGAAGTGCCCCATCTCTATATTCCACGATACAACTGTGAATAAGAAACACATGCATTTCCTAGCAAAGGAATGCAGAAATATTTGGAGTGCAACAGCAAAAATTGTCAGAATATGGGAGGGGAAACAAATTACATGGTAGTGGAGTACAACGCTCATCTTCTTTAAACTTTTTGGTGGATTGCAGGATTACGCTTTGGGGGTATGCCAATACCAGGTATACAGATGTTCAGAGCATCTGTACAGAGAGATATTTAGTAATATATTTCTTATACCACAGTGCTGCTACATTCTTTAAAAATGGATTGGTCAGAAGGTGCTGATTAATTTTCTATAACAGTAGCTCTAACAATAGTGCTGTCTGTAATTCAAAACATAACTTTTCATTAAAGCTGTCATTCCAGCACATTATCATTTCTATAGTAACAGCTTATTCACAGAGACTTGTATGCTGTACACAACACATAATCTAAGGTTGATAATAAACAGATAATAATAATTTAACATCACATAATTTTACATTTATGGACATTTATGGTGGCATCGTTTCATCACAGTCAGAAAGTTTTACACCATGTGAAAGTGTTCATTACAGAGGAATTTCACTTTTGGTTTCTTGGTAATAGTACAGGTTGCGTTTTTTCAGGGTTTTTTGTATTACCTCAAAAGAGAGAATATAAAGAGAAGATGGTGAAGGAACAACTGTTTAGTTGCTATGAGGTAAATAGTAACAGTAAGCAGTTTCGTGGATGTTCCACCACATAAAATGTAACTATAACCTGATAAAAAGTATGACATTACGTTCTTTAATTCATAAAAAAATTGTAATCGTTGGCAAATTGCTGTGGTATAAGATAAAAAAAATAAAACTCTTCAAAGGATCAACTTTGGGGTGGTGTCACTAAATCTGCTTCATCTGCATCACATAATTCTGTTGCTCAGTATTTTGTAACTTTATTCCTTATTTCGCTGGTTTTCTGATACACTTTACTTTAAAAAATTAAGTAATGAAAGAAATCCATTTTTAAGCACAACATGTTTCTCCACTTCAATAACAAAGCCCTTTCCTCTGATGTTTTCCCACTGGGAAAAAAAAGTCGATTTCAGGATCTAGCAAATGTAAGCAACTATATGGCTCAATAATTTTAGGGTGAGAGGGCATTGGTGGTGCTGGGTTACTTATCAAAAGGTCAAGGGTTCAAGCCACAACACCACCAAGCTGCCACTGTTGGGCCCTTGAGCAAGGCCCATAACCCTCTTTGCCCCAAGGACAATGCTCATGGTTGACCCTGCGCTCTGATCTCAACTTCCTAACAAATTTTAAATTTGCAAAGTAAAGAATTTCAGTGTAAAGTATATGCAACATAAAATAAAAAGGCCCTTCTTCTTTCAAAAGGGCCTACAGTGTGGTCTATAAACAATTAGTCAATTCAATTTTATTCCCATAAATGAGGGAACTGGGTATAAATATCCTTGAATTAAAATTATACTTACATAATTGTCTAATGACACAATAGTTCTTGTTAAACTCCGTTCATATTGAAATTTTGTAAGGTATTAATTATGAGGTTATCATCTTATGTGAAAATAATGCCGGTATAATGGTATTGACAGAATCCATACCTTAAGAAAAATTACTTCCTCTTTTAGTAAGAAATTTTAATTTGTCTAAAATGTGACAACAAATTTGCATTGCTCATTTGCTTTTAATATAGGCCTCTCCATTACTTTACAACTTTTCGCAGTGTTTTTTTTTTTTTTGCTTGCTTTTCTTTTTAAACATTTGATCTTTTCCACTATTTTCTTGTCTGCATCCACTCCTGTGTGTGCTTCCAAAACAAAAATATTTGTGCCACATTTAATAATCTTGTCCCACTTCAATTTGCAATTCATGCTCATTTAGGAATGTACCATTAGAGCAGGTTTACAGATTTATTCTACAGATTACTACAAATATGTATGTTGTTGTGGCATTTATAGTTATGGGACGCTCATTTTATGTAGAAGACCGTGAGCAGCGCAAACCACTAAACGTAATGTTTTATATCCACAGTAGTCATGCCAAAATTGTTCCTCTCAAGTACCAACTCTGGCATTCGATACTTTTGCGCCCTGAGGCTGCATAGTGTGTACAGCATAATTTATGACTTTCATTAATCTACATTAAAAAACGTGCTTCTCCAAAGCCACTCAAATGGTAGCAGCAAATGATAAATAAGATGGTAAAGATTAATGGATGACAGTTATTTTCACACTGCAAGTTCTGAAATGTAGTTGTGGAGTGTGTGCTTATATAAACTACTTACTGTAGTAGCCATATAGGACCGTGTCTTCAATTTGCCTCCTTGTTTCATTACTTGTTGCCCAGTCCTGAAATTAATAAAACAGAAAAAAAAGACTACAGAATAAGCAGCGTACATCGATCCATAACATTAAAACCTGACAGGTGAATAACATTGATTATCTCATTACAATGGCACCTGTCAAGGGGTGGGATATATTAGGAGCAAATGAACAGTCAGTTCTCGAAGTTGATGTGTTGTAAGTAGGATAAATGGGCAGGTGTAAGGATCTGAGAGACTTTGACAAAGGCCAAATTGTGATGACTGGGTCAGAGCATCTCCAAAACAGCAGGTCTTGGTATGCAGTGGTTAGCACCTACCAAAGGTGGTCCAAGGAAAGACAACAAGTGAACTACCGAAAAGGCCATGGGTGCCCAAGGCTCAGTGATGCATATAGGGAGTGAAGACTAGCCCATCCGATACGCTCCCACAGAAGAGCTACTGTAGCACAAATTGCTGGAATATTAATGCTGGCTATGATAGAAAGGTGTTGGAACGCATAGTGCATTGCAGCTTGCTGCGTATGGGGCTGTGGAGCAGCAGACCGTTCAGAGTGCCCATGCTGACCTGGTCATCGCCAAAAGTGCCTGCAATGGGTACATAAGCATCAGAACTGGACCATGGAGCTAAGAAGGTGGCCTGGTCTGGTGAATCACATTTTCTGTTAAACATGTGGACATCCGGGCGTGTATGCGTCACTTACCTGGGGAAGAGATGGCACCAGGCTGCACTATGGGAAGAAGGCAAGCCTGCAGAGGCAGTGTGATGCTCTGGGCAATGTTCTGCTGAGAAACCTTGGGTCCTGGTATTCATGTGGGTGTTACTTTGACACATACCACCTACCTAAACATTGTTGCAGACCAAGTGCACTCCTTCATGGCAATAGTATTCCCTAATGGCAGTGGCCTCCAAATTCCCCAGATCTCAATCCAATCAAGCATCTGTAGGATGTGCTGCACAAACAAATCCAATCCATGGAGGCCCTACCTCACAACGGACAGGACTTAAAGGACTCTGCTGCTACCGTCTTGGTGCCAAATAAAAAAATCATACCTTCGGAGGTCTTGTGGAGTCCATGTCTCGACAGGTCAAAGCTGTTTTGGTGGCACAAGGGGGACCTACACAATATTAGGCAGGTAGTTTTAATGTTATGGCTGATCGGTATATATATAGCCAGGTGAAAAATTGTTTCCATCAGATAGTGCACCACAGCTCAGCTCCTTAATTCTCCACTTATTTCAACCTCCAAGCAAGCAGTGTCATACGTAAGTACCTGTGCTGAATTTTGTGGCAGGCCATACAGGTGGAACTAAAAATAATGCAGACTATCGACTGAATAGAATCGGCCTAATTAATGTCTCTGTCTGGAAATGCTTCTCTACTCAAATAAAAATCTCCCCTAGCAGGCTACTGTAGTGTCTGTCACTCTTTTCAAAAGTCCTTATTCTGGTGGATTCAAGAGGCCAGCAATTCAAACATTTTAAGCAGTTTTAAGCATCAATGTTTCATATTAATTTTTTATTTATTTATCTAGAGTACCACTTTCGTACATTTCTTCCCTGAGATCACAGTATCAGCAATCTCAAATTGAGGTAAATTGATCAAACGTTGAGTGCAATTATGATATATCCAAACATCTCTGAATTTATACTAACAAATTGTTTGGCAGCACAGGCAGCCACTAAAGAGAACGTCCTCTTTATTTTTCACTAAATAAGAGTATTGTCACAGCAATAAAATTGCTGTGTCTTGTGCTTACATTCACTCTATGACGAGCAGCACCACATGCATTTGAACATCAAATGAGTTATGCCTGCTTGTTTTTCCATTATTTTGAGCAATATTTTACTTCTTGCCTATTAAGAAACCACCCGATAACCTTCAAAGAAATTCCTCCTACTTTAATGGGCATTTCAATTGGTGTTTTGATGATGGTAGTTAAGAACACTGTCCAACACATTGGTCCAAACTCTCCCATAGGTGTCCAATATTAATTGTCAATATTAAGTTTGGACCAATGTGTTGGACAGTGTTCTTAACTACCAATGTATAAAAATGTATGTATTAGTATAAAAATGTGAATGATTGATGTCTTTTTCATACTAATCAATATTAATTGATTAGTATGAAAAAGACATAGATCATTCACATTTTTGTACAGGAAGACACCACTTCCATCAAGATAGAAATGTTTCATTATCACATACAGGTTATTAGTCAGAATAACTTTAATATTGATTAAGCAGTGATCCTGCTGGACACAATCCTCTGGCTGCAATTGCAGCTGCAATTCTTCTGAGATATGTCTCTATCAGCTTTGCACATCTGGATCTGATTGTATTTTGCTCATTCTGTCAGTTTGTATGGAAACAGTTGATAAACAGTAATTTTCAAGTCTCACCATAGATTCTCAATCAGATTGAGGTTGGGGTTTTAACTGGGCCATTCCAACACATTCAGATTCTTGGTTTTGAAAAATAGTATGCTTAGGGTCAAATTCCTGTTAGAAGGCAAACTTCCTTTCCAGTCTCAAGTTCCTTTCAGACTGGAACAGGTTTTCTTCTAGGGTTTCTTAGCACTTGATAATGAAAGGCATCCCCACAAAAGGTACCACTCATGGTGATGAGCAGTATTGAGTTTCTGCCAAATATAGCTCTTTATGCCAAGGCTTAAAAGATAATTTTGTTCTCATCAGACCAGAAAACCTTTTCCACATTTTGCTACATCTCCTAAGAAGATTTCATATGTTTTATTTTTTAAATAATGGCTTTCTTTTCACACTTCCATAAATCCCAGCTCTGTGGAGTGTCTGGGCTATAGTTTGTCTGTGAGAAGTTTCTATCATCTGAGCTGTGGATCTCTCTATCTCCTTAAGAGTTATCCTTGGCTTCTTGGTTGCTTCTCTGTCTAATGCACCTTATCCAGTCAGTGGATTTTGGTGGACAGCCTCCTCTATTATGCAATAACTTTTACTTTAGCTTTCTGCAGAGGTGGAAAAATCATAAATTCTTTAGCTAGCACACCAAGCAAGTAAAAGCCCAAATGTTCTTTCCCAGTCTCATGTTGTGGTAGCCCCAGAGGCCAAAAGTTTACTACACCTAGGCTAAAGATGTTCAATCTGAAAGTCTGCACTTGAGTTCATAGTTTTGGTCCCTTTTAAGAGGGAGGGGGGCACTTATAAAAACGTGATGTAATTCCTGTAATTCCTACACTGTTCAACCTATTTGGAGGAAAATACCCTTAAATTAAAGTGCATCCACTTCAAATTTACACACATAATGTCATTAGTCTTTGTACTTTTAAATCTAAACAAAACTGCATATATTCATTAGCATAAATACATAAAGTCTTGTTTAAAGAATAAAATTTCAGCTTTGAGATGTTTCTGCTAAGAATTTAACATTATGCCTATTTATGGCTGGTTTTATCAATTTGAATTGATTTAAAGGGGCTGATACAGAGTCATGTGGAATACAAACTGGACATAAACTAAAAAAGTAAAAAAAAAAAAAAAAATTTTTTGTACATTTTTAAATAAGGTTCTGTTTTGATTTTAGGATGTGTTTAAACCTGCCAGTGTTTTGATTTTTTTTTTTTTACTGTTTTAGCAGCAAAACTGGGTCTATAATGAGTCATTACAAGTTCAAGGGCTCAGGGTGCTGAAATTTCCAAAAATATTGACCATACCTTGTATGTACCATTCTGATACTTCATGAACGACACTAGAAAAATATCCACTGGGAGAAGAGCTGATGTGATGAGTGCAACGGCCAGAGCACATATGGCCGTAATGGTGGAGATGACTTCACTCTCCTGCCGACTCTGGTAATTTCGAATATAGATCCAACAGAAGGCCAGGATAACCTAGAAGTCGAAGATAAAGGGAATTTTAACTATACAAGGTGGTATATTGCAAGAAAACAGGAATTCTTGTTCTTAATAGTAACATGAAGCTGTTTATGCATAAATGCTATACGTTTCCATTTCTCTTTATAAGTGTTAATAAACTGTCTTGCTCTTAATGAACTGTCCTGCTGACACGCCGACCAAAAGGGTTTTTGGGTCACAAATAGTAGGCGCCTAACCAGGATGCTCAGATAAACTCCCATTTCCTTCAGTAGTAACCTTCAACAATAAAATGCAGTATATAAAATGCAGCTCGACTAATGACAATTGTAGGTTAATTTAATCGCAATTAGAACTGAAAAAGGGAAAAGGAAAATTTGTTGTCCGATAAGGTAACTCTGGTATGTAAACAAAACAACCTTTGCCTTTATACGCCTAAACGTATCGTGTTGACAAAGTGAATTTGGACAGAAAGGGTCGACTTATACACTAGAAACACGCTTCATATAATGTTTAAGCCAAAATGTACTTCTCTTACCAACAGTACAATAGTGAAAATAGACCACCCTAACACGGATTCAGTTAGCAGTCTTGTAGAGACCGCCATCTTCTTTCCACTTCCTGCAACAGACGGCAGTCACATGATCGAGTCCACAACTCAAACACGGAAGCAGAAAAAATAAAAAATAAACTGAAAGAAAGTATCATAGGCGTAAGCGCCGTCTAAGGGGGCATTGGCTTCCCAAGAAGACAAAAAGCTGCACAGCCAGCATTTATGGCAAAACAACCTAAAAAAAAAAAAAAAAAAAAGAGTAATCATTTGCTAATAATTGATCATTCCCGTTCCTATATCCGAAATTATGACGTTTAAACAGTATCATTAATTGAGAACGCCCGTTGTGAGCGTGCTTAGTCTCTCCTGTTGTGATTGGTTACTCTCAATCCCCTTTCTTCAAGGGACAGACCTTGATCTAACTCAGTGTTGTTGTTCCCATTTCAGCTGCTTCCGTTAGGGGTCGCCACAGCGGATCATCGGTCCGCGAATTTGATTTGGCACAGGTTTTATGCCGGAAGCCCTTCCTGATGCAACCCTCACCAATTTTATCTGGGCTTAGGACCGGCACTGAGAGCTCACTGTTACACGCAACCCCAGTGGGTTGCACAGGTTTCTTATCCGGGAATCAAACGCTGGTCGCAGAGGTGAGCACGCTGTGGCCTAACCACTAGTCCTCCAGGGATCCGTGAGCTAATTCAGTGTAAAGCTCCCAAATCATCCTTCATCCATGTTACTCGTTTAAATAATTTAAGACATACTCTGCTCCAGTTTATATAATGTTTTATTACCATTCATACCATCTTGAATCAGCAACTGTGGTATTAACTGAGAGTTTTAAATGACTTGTTTTTATAGTGATCCTGTGGTCTAAAACACACATAAGGCCAAAAGTATGATGGCTTAGGGATTACGTATGGGGAGCTATGGCTTGGGACTGTGATTGCTGTGGTGGCTTTGGGGCTGCAGTTGCCACGAGCACCTTCGTACTCAGGACTCCATC
>CM075001.1:8662667-8678288 GCA_037576825.1 Pangasius krempfi
GTCGGCCTAAGGACGAAAAAAGCACCATTTTGTATCCGGAGTGGCCGCTGCGTGCTACTGCCGCGCCACCATCTTGGATCAGTTTTATCCCTAACAATACTGCCCCTGATGGAACATTCACTGAAGCTGTGAACAAATTGAAAAACTTGAGACAAGAAGCTACTGAAAAGCAATAGTACTAGTAGACTACTAGGAGGACTACTGTTTTGTTGTGTTGTGGCCATACTAAGGTCCTTTGTGGTTCATGCTACTGTCAAGCAGATGTCTCTCATGAACAATAGCCTAAGAATAGACAAGTGAGCCTGATGTCCTTTATCCGGACTGGCCCTCTAAGCCAGATTGGGTCCCAGAACAGGGCCCAGAAGAAATGGACTCCAGTTCCTCAAGTGAGGATGAAGAAGAAGTGATGAGCCATACCTTGGGTGTAAGTGCTAAGTCCTAACCTCTCCCCAAGGGTGACCTCCTAGAATACGGGTTGAAGAAGAAGCATTAAGGATAGCCATCGCTTGAGAGAAAGAGAGTTTATACTTTTGCTATTGATTATGTTGTTTGATTGATGTTTTATTATTGTAATCAATTCTGAGAATTTGATTTTGTGATTGATTATGTGCACAAGTTTGATACTGATAAAACCACTACTGTATTCTACACAACCGTGACAACCACGGGCAAGTGCTGAACCAAATGCATGCTCATGCTTGAAATACAATAGTTGATTTATGAACTGGGAATTAGGACAGGGAGACAGGATCATTTACTCCTTCCTAGTCAAGTGTGGAGGGAGAGGTTTGGTCCTGTACTCCACAAGAGAGCTGTTTCAGGATTTGGTCATTGGTAAAAGAAGGAAGTGATCAAGAATTGATCACTAGTTAGAGTAAATGAAGGAATCAAATTGTGAGACCACTCTATTGAGGTAGGTGGGACTCAGTAAGTCCCAAAGGGGGCAATATATAGAAGATTTTTTTGATCAGAGTATGATTTAAGTATGATTATTACATAATCCATCAGGTCCAATCAAGAGTTCAAATAATCAGAAATGATAAGAGATGTAGTAGATTGAATCATGAAAAGAGTGACTTTATGTTAAATCAGCATTTAAAGTATATGATTTTACAAGATCATGTGTGTGTGAATCAGCATTAACTTTGTATCTTTTTTACCTGTGTAACATTTGTGATTTCTTAAAAGGTGTATTGTTAAGGTTTATTAAGAATATTAATCAATATTAAACATTTTTTAAAAAGTATACTTGCTGAGCTTGCACCACAATTACAGAGAAGGTACAGGGATAATGAAACAATTGTGGCAAGAGGCCAGGGGCGTGATTAAAAGAAAAAAATGAGAAAACTCCACCTTATGAACTCACTGCTTTAGCATTGTATAAAAGCATGGACCATGACTGAGTAAATCAGATGATCTAGACATCTTGGCTTTGTTGGTTGTTTCAGTAAAGTCTGATTTTTGAAATCCAAAGCCCTTTGACTTTGGAAAGTTATTTTTCTTTATTCTGAACTGAGAAAGTTTTCCACAACACCTCATGCTGTTTCAGATCAGACAGTCCAACATGGGTGACTGAAAAAGCTCTTTGGTACACTGTGCACTTTTCTGGCAATCACTAGCTAGCTGACACCAAAAGGTATTTTCTTAATAAGTATTTAGCTATTTCAGTAGAACATTTCAGAGGCACTTTAGATGCACTTAATTACGGTTCACATCTTTGTCTTGACTCCACTTAATGCATGTCCCTATTTCCCTAAGGATCACGTTAGGTTCACATTTGGTCTAACTTCCATAAAATCTGTATTTCTGATTTGAATTTTTGAGATTTTTTTATTTAGGGTTCTGTACTGTCAAATTCTATGTTTTCTTACTCCTATAAATTTCAAATCAAAGAAAAAATATTGGCAAAAAAGTACATTTATTAAATACACCACAAAAAATTTATTTAATGCGTCAGGTCTATAATTTGAATATTCAAATAATTAATTCATAGTCAAATACTTTTGCCGTCTTCCAAGCTCCACAGTCAATGGTCTTTAGACATAAACCCTACAGTGTATTCAAATTAACCCACTTTGAATTTTGAACAATGAATTGTGTTATTCATCCTGGACTCGGCTACAGAGACTAGCACGTATATAGGCTGTTATATGTCTTCATCTCCGCAGATGATGTAGCCGTATGTACTGGTGTAGAATACTGAGTGAGTGGGAGGGTCAGTCACTGCGACTAATAAGGACACGCTTTCCTCCATGAGCTTCCATTCTCACTTTTTACCTCCAAGTGTGTGTTCTGGACCGAAGGCGTGTTTAAAATAGGGCTTCAACAGGCTTCGGAGTGGGGGGAAAGAAACTTTCTCAGCAGATGTAAGTACATTGCCTTCTTTTTTTGTTTTGTTTTTGTTTTCCTAAGGTAGTGTTGCTTCATCGGAGTATTAGCCTTCTGGCTCCGGTATTAGGCGCCAGAAGAATAAAGAATATATTATATAGAATAAAGAATATATTATATAGGCGCCAGAAGAATAAAGAAACATCCATATTTATAAATGTGGATGTTCCTTTATTCTTCTGGCGCCTCGCTTGATGTCGGCCTCCTGCGAATTAAGCCAAAGTCTTCGATAAAGTCTTTCTGCACGCCTTTGAGACAGGAACAGAGCACATGTATTCTCACTCGAGCTAATATGTTCAGTTGAATAGTGACCAGCATAATGCTCATATAGTATATGTATACAGTATAATACTACTGTCACTTCAATTGTACACAGTCATCCGTGTGTAATGCAGGCAGCAGTTTTCTTATTCAAGAGCCCTACATGTTCAGAGCACGGAATCTCACTGCGAGCACATATGATAAATACACACGAATACACATGTTCGCGCGATATTTATTTATGAGTTTATTTTTTGCCTAGTCAACATGACGAACCGCAGTCTAAACATTCCACACTGTCCCGTTGATAAGTGATGTGACACCTTCACCAGTGTTCAGAGACATTCGGCTGATCTCCACGTGATCCATGGGCAACGTCCCAAACCGCATACTACCGCACTAAATAGCAAGTCAAAATAGTACCTCCGTATGGCAACCCAACTCGCACTGTAGTATGCTGTTTGGGACACAGCCACGAGATGTATTTATTAATGGAATATGTGACCTCACATCTAAGACGGATACACAGCTAAGTTGTATCATGCTCAAGTTCAAAATACAGGTGAACCAATGGGATCAGGTTAAACGGAAAAACTTTAGGAGGGTGACACACACAAACACACTTGTTTGATTATTAATTGATTTGATTTTGTTATTAATTTGGATACAAGTTGGGAAAATATGGATTCTACATTATCAGTAATAAAGTCAATATATTATATATTTATATATTATATGCAGGTTTAATCATCCTGCTGTTCTAAGGCTAATTCTGTTAAAATACAAAATAAATAACTGTGCATGAATAACGTTTGTGTTGCTTTTTCATGCGTGATTTGAATGTGCTTTTTAAATACTGTGTGTCACTGTCGGAAATGTAGTTGGTTATCTGATGTAAAGCCATTAATTAATTATCTCATATTTATCATGTTATCTAAGGTCCCTGAAATGTGACATTGTATTCTGTTTTAGTTATCCAATAACACCTTTCTCATGGTAAAAAGAAGACATGAGTCACTGGCTAAAATGGATCTTCTTCTGGATAGTAAATGCCATTCCGTTTACTTTTGGCATGGCAGTAAATGATAAAATAGGTATGTATACCTACTCCATCTGGTCCGCTTCACTTACATATCTTTTGTCCATGCCTTACTGTTTTCTTCTTTTTTTATTTCTGTCCTTACAACAAATGTTTCACAGCAGTGATTAGTTTGCATTTGTGATTTACAGTTGTGGGTGGGCTTCACACCATGGCTAGTAAACATATCTCTAAAGACCAGAGCTGTTAAATGTAGTTGTTACTTCAGTGGCATCATGTTGCTTAGGTTGCCAACTTTAGCTCACACATGGTATGAAAGAAGGTAAAGCTGACCTCTTAGTTGTGGGGAACGATTTAAAATAAACATCACCTTTAATTAACACGTATGTGTACATGAGTTATTTAAATAACCAGGGTGTAAATATTTTGTGAAAAAAATCTTGCTTTCTTCAAGGCACCTACAAGTCCATGGTATGGACTTTCTGACATGAACTTCATGGCTCCAAAAATGTACGAAATAGAGGTCACCTGGACAAGTGTCACATGTACACTGCTATGCAATCTGTTATCCCCAACCGTATCAGTATTTTTATGTACAGTCTGAACAGTCAGAAAGCACATGATCATATTTTTTCTTGAAATGTCTCATATAACATTTATTTTTGTTTTAGGCCATTTATGCCCTCCTTTAAAACTGGAGAAAAGATGGTACGCCAACATGAATGACCGCCATGAGTTTACAGGTATGATTTAGAAATAGTGCAACTGTCTTGATGTAAATATCCAGTATAGGATGTTTGCATGTAGTACTATAAATTATATATATGACAATTAATTATATGTTAAAAACATTTCACAGACTGAATCATCTGATTAACTATTCCAAAAAAAAGACCAAATTGTGCCACAACAGAAGATGTTTGAGCATCCTGGGTACTTGACATTTAATCATAAAAGTTTCTTCTAATTTAATAACCCTTAAATCTAGCCAATAATTTCCAAGTGCTCCTCTTGAAGTTGCATTTGTGCAAGATGCTTTGGTCAACCCCAGCCAAATGTAATGTATATTATAACACGAACATATTTTTTCCCCTTCTTTTTAGGATTTGATTTGGCAGAAAAGTTTGTTCTTCGGAAGGGAACAAGTACAGAAAACAGACCTTTCTTCAGACTAGGCAGCAAGCCCCTGGTTAAAGCCACAGAGTAAGTTGTGTTTTATGCAGAATTGGGTATCTGGTGTTTGGTCCTGAATATGAGCTGTGGGCTATATTCAAATTAATTTCACATGTGTATAGATCTACTGTAAGTCTAAGGAGATATACAGTAAGGAGATTCTTATAAGAAGCTGTTTACAGTTAGCAGTGCTATCTGTGCTTCAAACATGCAATTTGAATATAATTTGTTTGGTGAGGGAGGCTTTGTGTCAGAGATGATGTCTGACTTGGAGATGGTGTATCGATGGAGCATTATTCTCATAAATGATCATTTCATCATGTTGTGGTTTCACAGACAAAAAAATGCATAACCTTTTTGAGATCCTAGTGAAACTGGCATTAACCAGCTGTGACTGGAATAAGACCGATCAGTACCAATAGCTACCTTTACTCAGCAAGTTGCTGACACCCCTCAAATTCTCAAAATGTGCCAGGATAATATTCAGTTTCTGTGCTGCAAACTAATATTTTCTCAGGGTGTAAGTTTGCCTTCGGGTCAACTGATACCCGGATGAATGGCCCACCAGTACAGCATCAGGCTCACTGGCAGGATGATACAGGACGTCCTAATTTGCAGATGTAATATAGACTCGGCCAAGGAGAAAGTTTGGCCATTTTAGTTGTGTAGTACAGGACTGAATTTAGGTGGAAAATAGATGCTCTAAATGAAATTCATTTGCAAAAGTTAAAATTAATGACAGAATAGCCTCTGTTCACTGTGTAATTGATAATTATGTTATGTTGAGCTTACAGTAGCATTTCATTATTGCTGTATATTGGGCTTTTAACACTTGTTTTGTCTATACATAGATAATTTGTAATGTTTTAGATTTAACATGAAATAGGATGAAATCAACTGTTTTTAAAATGCCCTAAGCCATATCAAAGTAAATATATGAGGTGTGTGGATTAATTATTGTTTAGGCTACATTAAACACAGTTGTTCTCATCTTGACCAGGTTCCCTTTATTATGGCCCCAGAACAGGTGATCTGTTGCTTTATCTAAGCTTTAATGGCTTGCAACTTCCTGTTGTATTTATGTTCCTTCCTGGACTTTAGAAGCCGTCTGTGAGCCTAAAGATAGAGGGGAAATAAGGGAAGGGGATACTAAGGGCATTTAACCACCCCTTCTCTTTCCAGCCTGCAATTATGGACAAGCTTTGACAGGTGATGGTGCTTGTCAGCTGGAGATACAGGGGGCCGGGGAGCTCCAGCTTCAAACATTTCTCACTTTACTCACAGGAAATGTTGCTGGGCTCATCTTTCGGATCTTGGATCATATTTGCTGGCCTTGATTTTGAAATGATACTGTTACATGCAAGAGGAAGACTTGATGGTTAAAGACTTTTGTTGGTTAACAGATCCTTTCTCTGCAAACCATATGCTTTGCTTTTGTTAGAGGAGATGCCATGTGGATGGCTTTTTTATGTATGTTTTTATGGATGTGAATGTTTTTATATTTGAAAGTTGGCAGGCTTTTGAGAGTGCGACTGGGTTGATGCTTTTCTTTTCTCTTCTTTTTTTTTTTTTTTTTTTACACAGAGCACAGAGTGTTTCACTCATCACCTCAAAAGTAACATGTGCAAACACATTTTTTTCGCTTTAGGTGCCACTCGGCTGGGCTCTGCATGTTTCTGCTCTGCTGGGCTCAATCGAATCACTCTCTGTGTGGTATCTCTCTTCACTGCAAGACACATGTATATAAATAGAGTCATACAAAGTGTAAGCTCATTCAATGAATTAAACTCATTTATGGAATTACTCCTTCTGCTCTCCATTCACGAATAACGTGTGACTACACCCTCCACTGCCATATCAATAGATAAGCGGAATGTTGCAAGTATTTCAGAGAAACTTGATGTGTTCCAGGTCAACAGATGAATGTTACATTTCAGATTCAGAATTTCAGATTGTAGCATTCAGGAAGCTTGCATTTTCAATAGATTAGTCTATACTTAAAATAGTAGGATATAGTGATAGCTCAGCACATCCTGAAATATCTAAGCTTTATGTTACTTTCGAAACAAATTAATTTCTAAAGAGGTTTTTAAAGTGCTTCATGATTGGCCTTCTGTCTACCACATTAACCACTGGCACTGCTACTGGCAACATAACCCTTTCGGTCCCTCCATCAGACTTTGTCAATAAGTCTTGTTCTATGCTAATATCCACTGGTGCAAAATCTGGGGGCTAGTGTAATAGCTCTAGATAACTAGATAAAATATAGTGTTAAGAACAAAACTATAACACCTGGTTGTTTCCAATGTTTAAAAACTCAATTTGTTCCTAATTTATTTCGCTATCTATGTATTTTGTACTCCAGCCTGTCAGAAGGGTTTGGCACAATCTGGATAGTGTTAGCATGCTAACTAAAACCCACAATGGAGGTTTAGATAAAAAGACAAGAAGACACAGGCCAGGTGAGAAAGGGGTCAAATCACTCCCTCTTTCTTGATATAGCCATTTTTTTCTCCTTAATAGTACTTTTATTATTATTATTTATAACACGCATATGCACTATAACTGTAGATAAAGATTGAGTAAACATTTTAGGAGGGCTGAGATGAGTAATAGCAAGGTTGGAGCACTCTAAATAGAATATAGAATCACCTGTGCTGTGCAGTATATTGAGTCTGCATTAATGTACTTAAATAGCAAGGTAGCTCCCCATATTTTTTTAATTATGTTACCAATTTTTAGTCTGGTTATTTTGGTTATTTTTATTTTTGGTGGTTTTGCAGCACATCAGAGATTTCATTTGCTTGGTTGGATAATTATTATTTCTACTATGATTCTGTAGAAAACAATAATAAATACAGATAAGATATTGTGATGAAGTTAGAGTAAGCTCATTGCATTCTCACCTATTTTACTCATATTTTAGTTTAAAATGAACATTATTAGTCTACTGTACAAATATACATAGCTGCTATAGACAAGTGGGCAGAATGGTGGCACCGCAGATAGTATTGCTGCTTCAGGGTCTTTCCATGTTCTGTCCATGTCATTTTGAACTGTAATGAAGCATGCTCTCATAGAGCTCAAATTGACTTTTGACATAATTACTTCCTTATCATACATAACTGTAGCACTCCCTCATGTTCGATGGGTAATGAGGAAATGGGAGGCAGGCTTGGGACAACTCAAAAGGTGCTCTTTATTTCCCTCTTTACTTTCTTTTGCTTTTTGGCATCTTTAACAAGACGCTCACTCCAAGGCTCACACCAACATAAACACATATACATGCACACACACATAGTTCTGTGCAGCTCAGCTCTCACTCCTGTGACTCTTTTTCTCTTCCCCTCATTATGAACACTCATTATGAAAATCCTCCTCCTGCAGCTCATTATGAAAATGCAGCCTCCTCCTCTCACTTCCTACCACTCACTCTCCCGATTCCACCCTACATTCATGGTGCTTGACCATGCCCCCACCTTCACAATAATGTACCTTGCTCTTTTCCTAATTGGAAATATAAAGGTATTAATTGTATGTGACATATATGAGGATAGTGGCTTACTACCCTTACGTACCAAGGGATTTACCCATATCATAATTTTTCTTCTACTTACAAACAGTGTAGGAGAATTTGAGGTATTCACCCAAACATCCCAATCACCAATTAATTCATTTCAAACTTATTTATAGAATGTACATCACTCCCAGAAGGCATTACTTAATGAAACTCAGTACATCTCCTAACTGTGACCTCTGCCCTCAGGGTCCATTGGGCTCTTTTATGCTCATATTCTGGGACCACCTTTAGGGCCAGAGATTTTGAAATCATGTGTGTATTACTTTAAGTGAAGTCCTAGGCATAAGTACCCGGCTTTCTCCAGTTATATTACTTCTAAATGATGACTCTGCTTTAGACCTGTCTTTGCAAAACGTATCCTGTGAGCTGGTCTTACTGTGGCTAAAAAGATGTTGGTCATGCTGTGACAACCTCTTCACGCATTGGCTTGGTCATACTGGACCAATTCATTTCTTAGTATTATTTATATGGAGTGGTCCCTGGAGGACTAGTTGTTAGGCCTCCGCACTCTCACCGCTGAGGTCCGGGTTCGATTCCCAGCCAGGGAACCGACCCCAGCCACTGGTGTTTCACGTGACTGTGCACTCCCTGTGCCTGTCCCAAGCCCAGGTAAAAATTGGGGAGGGTTGCGTCAAGAAGGGCATCCTGCGTAAAAACTGCGCCAAATCAAATATGCGGACCAATGATCCCCTGTGGTGACACCTAATGGGAGCAGCCAAAAGAAGAAGAACAACAACATTCATATGGAGTGGTCTGTTGCCAGGCCCCATGGTACCAGTGAGAAGACCTTATCAGCATGGTCAGCAGCAGCCACACTAATTAAAAATGGAGTGTAATGACTAACACCTAGAGTTTATCTTTGTCATTGGGGAGAGATCTGGTTTTGGGTGGGATTGGGGGTTGAGTGGTCGTCTTTGAGTGGATTGGGCTCTGCAATGTTAACATACTCTTGATTTGTATTGTGACCGCTGTTTTGCTTTACGTTGATAGTGCATTTCTGCTTTGTATTTTTAATGCAAGAAAAACAGAAGGAAATTCAACAAAGAAATTATTTTAAAAAGTGCTCCAGTCATTTTTGAACAGTTAACAGAGGTGTATGTTTGTTGGTTGTAGGTTGGTGTTTCCGAGTGGGCTGTCTCATGAGTACTCCCTGGTAACTACGTTCCGACTCAGAAAAACTACGAAGAAGGATCGATGGTTTCTTTGGCAGCTCTTTGACCAGGCTGGAGAATTACAAGTATGAGAAAAATGGAGTAGTCACACTCTTCATGCTTGCATATTTCCTGCTTATGTCAGTGCAATATAACCATAATTGTTACGTGATAAGCATTTATTTGAAAGTCATACAGTATCCACATGCTATAGCTTTTAATGAGTGTTTTTCCTTTATAGGTATCACTAGTAGTGGATGGGGCTAAAAAGGTGGTTGAGTTTTCAGCCATGGGCTTTCTGAAGAATAAACTCCATTATGTATTCAAAAACCGGGATTTGCACATCCTCTTTGACCGCCAGTGGCATAAGCTTGGGGTTTCTGTAAGAAGCAGCACTGTGGCAGTCTACATAGACTGTAAGCTGATTGAGACACATGTGACTGGATTCAGAGATGCAGTAGACTTGGGTGGACGTGCAGTTATCACTACCAGGGTGGAGGATGGACGACCAGTGGATGTGAGTATCTAACAGGAATTAAATGCATATAACTAAAAGTCTTGGAACAAATGCAACATATACACTATATGGTCAAAGGTAGGATGTCTTTGTATTATCTAGAATTACACTTTCCCTTCACTGGAATAAGGGATCGAGCCCAAAAATGTTTCAGTATGACAATGCCCCTGTGCGAGGCCCATGAATACATGGTTTGCCAAGGATGGAGTGGAATAAATTGAGTGGCCTGCACAGAGCCCTGACCTCAACCCCAATGATCACCTTCAGGATTAATTGGAATGCTGACTGCACCTCAGTCCTCCTTGCCCAACATTAATGCCTGACCTGACTGAATGCAGAATGGGCAAATCCATGTTCAAAAATCTAGTGGAAAGCCTTCCCAAAAGAATTGAGGTTATTATAACAGCAAATGGGGATGACATATGGGTTGTGATGTTCAAAAAGCACATATGGGTGTGACTGTCAGGTGTCCACAAACTTTTGGCCATATAGTGTATGTGTGGTGGTCTGTGAAAACCTTTTGTTGCTGTGGATGAATTCTGGAAAACAGCCAAAAACGATGTAAAATCTGTGTTTGACCAATATTTAGTTTTAAATTTCTAAAGAAAAGATTAGGTTATAAATGTAGGGCTAGGTGATGTACCTTTCAGTGGAACTGGAATGAAATCTTTAAATGCAATTTAAAGATCACATTTGGGGTAACCAGATTTCAAAAAGCTATACTTCTATAATAAAGCTATACTTAGTTCTGGTTGAAACATATGCAAATAAGACACGAATTTCAGTTCAGGAGAGTCTGTAGTTTCATAATTACATATAGTAGTGAAATAAATAATCTTGCTCAGTAAAATTGCTCAATTCTATGACACAATGCAAAATAAAAATGTTGGTCATCTCATTATATTTTCATGAAATTAAAAAAAAAAAATACTTTCACAGATTGAGCTTCATGAGATTCTGATCTTTTGTGATCCCAATGTGGCAGAAGAGGGCAATTGCTGTGATGCATCAGGAGCCATTGTAAGACAGCTTTATCATACAACTGTATGTTGTTGCATGTATGTTAATTCAAAAATACAAGTAGTGATATAAAAATTGTGTATCAGAATGTCATTTTAGTTCCTGTTGCCTTGTTCAACAGCCACCTTTTAAATCTTGTTTTACTGTTATGGTCTGTAGTTCTGTGGTAGATGCAGGATTCCATTAACAATAAGTCTCCTCCAAAAGGATTGGAATGGCAAGGCCAATTCCCCTTTTTCTGCTATACACCGAAGACATTTGGGTTTGAGATCAAAAGATGAATATGAAACGATAGATCAGAATTTTAACTTTCATTTCCATGATATTTACATCTAGATGTGTTAAATAACTTAGAAAATGGCATGTTTTGTTTGAACCCACCCATAATTTTCAAATGATCAAAAATATTGGATATATGACTGACATGTGTTTATTGCTGCCCAAGTGTGCCCTGTTAGATTCACTGTTTATACAATTAATAGTTCTACTAGAACGTCTACTCTTGGTTTGAGCACTGGGTTTTGCCTGTGAAGGCTGCATGTGTTGTTAAAAAAGATAAACCAACATGAAGTCCAGAGAGCTGTCTATGGGACAATAGCAGGCTATTTTGGAGCTGAGAAAAGAGGGAAAATTGATCAGAGCCTTTGCATAAGCATTGGGCATAGCCAATACAACAATTTGAAATGTCCTGAAAATGAAAGAAACCACTGGTGTACTAGACAACCAGATATCGAACACGTAGACCAAGGAAAATAACAGCAGTTGATGACAAACATTGTGAGACCTGTGAAGAAAAACCCAAAAACAACAGTCAGTGACATCACCAAGAACCTCCACAGGGGAGGGGTGAAGGTATCATAATCCGCCATTTGAAGAAGACTTCGAGAAATATAGAGGCCGCACCACAAGAATCAAACTCATCAGCAGTAAGAATTGGAAGGCCAGATTGGAATTCGCAAAGAAATACAGTGATGAGCCACAAAATTTCATGCATTTCAAGTCCTGAAGAGGAGACTGAAGAGGAAAACCCCTCAAAACAAACAACAACTGAAAGAAGCTCTGGTTCAAGCCTGCAAAAACATAATAAAAGAAGAATGCACACGTTTGTTAAGTCATTGGGTTGCTGGCTTGATGTAGTTTTTGCAAGTAAGGGGTATGCAATATTAAGTTTTATTTAAGACTGTCTGTTCCAATACTTTTGCTCACCTAAAAATCGGTTGGTCTGCCACTGAAGGTGCCATGTTCTTTAGCACATCTAGTTGTTTAACACATCTAGATGTAAATATCAGGAAATGAAATTCTGATCTATAATCTCATATTCATCTTTTGATCTCTAATCCAAATGTTTTCAGTGTAAAAAAAAAAAGGATTTGCCTTGCCATTTCAATACTTTCAGAAGAGACTGTATATGCTTTGGATCAGAATCAATCAGAATTAATCAAAAATGTACTTAAATAAAAGTACAAAGGTTGCTACTGTTCCATGTACTCAAGTATTAAAAGTAAAAATTAAATGTATTTAACTTATGAAACAATGTCATGCTTTCATGTGAAAATAACTTTTATTACTTATCTGAAACTGTGAAAAGTAAATTTTTGTTTTAAAGCAACTAAAGCAACTTAGTAGAAAACATCATTCTCTGATGCATCTCTGTAAGGTTGCTGGTCTTATGCATGACTGATGCTATGTACGTTTTGTGTGTACAAAATACGTTTTCAAAATATATGCAGTTCATGCCTCTACTGGAGGTAAAGGATACACCTCATTTTGTATGAGTCTTTGCATACTCTGGGATTTAACTGAGGTAGAGCCAGGGGTGCTCATCCTCAAGTTTGACACTGCATTCTGGTGGCTTATCCATCTTCAGATGCATGCAGATATCTATTAGCATTATTCTTGGCTTTTTCTACCTTACTGAACTTTATTGGATGCTAAAATATAATGACTGGATGCTAAACTGAACAAATTCTATTGATATATAGCATACAGTCATTGGCTGGATGAGAGAAGAAACCTTTGTGATTTGTAATGAGTACTTTGAATGTCTAAATCTGAATGTGAATGTGAAAATCTTATGAATAAAAAGTATGTTTTTTCCTTGGAAAAGTAGGCCTAATTAAGTAAGAGTATAAGTATTCGATTTCAATAATATTAATAATAAGTATAAATGCCCCAAAATAATACTTAAGTATAGCAACAAAAAATATACAAATATAAAGATATGACTTTAACGTGGGTACTGAACTCACTTGGACATGCAAACAACGGCCCTCATTTATCAAGTTGAACACAAATGATTTAATTTTTTTTAAAAATTGCAGGAGCATTTACACAAGAAATGTGGTATTCATGAAAATTTAGTTAGTTTGGAATAATCATTTATCACGGAAGATATGAACGGATTTATTCGTAAATCGTTTGTAGGAGCATTTACACAAGAAATTTGGTAGGCCTGTTCATGAAAATCCTATAATTTCAGAAAAACGTTTGTATCCTTATTCGTGCTCCTGAATAAGTGTAATTTTTTGGATAAGAAGACTAACTAATTATATCTCGACTTGATCGACTTCTTATCACATAATTTCATGGATTTTTATATATGGATTACTATATACTGTCAAGTTAAAATTGCTTATTTTTTATTACATTTATAGAATTTAGCAGACGCCCTTATCCAGAGTGACTTATAGAAGTGCTTTGTAGTCTCCATCAAAAACACATCACCATGCTAGTTGGGTCAGGGACTAACAATACCATGGAGAAAATTTTGTAAAAGTAAAGAACATGAGCCAACACAAACCAATAACTTAAAACAAATAAAACTAGTGATTCAACTATAACAAAAGAAATGCTACTGTATAAATGAAGAATGGGCCAGCCTGTTGGCCCATAGCCGTAAGCCGTAAACAAAAGCAAATTAAGGTCATGCTTATGATGGAAAGGATGTTTAAAGACCCATATGATTTTTTTTTGGAGGATGAAAGCTGGCTTATAAATAAGTTACGTTTGCCATGGCATCTTCTTTTAATGCTGTTCAACACTTCCAGCACATTGGCTAAGACTCTTAAAATAATTTTAAGATAGCAGTTTCCTTGTGTGACGTGTTTGGTGTGCACAAGCACAAAACAAAATAACTTCCATTTCTGCCTTTTCTTTCACCGTTTAGTAGTTATTTTCTGTTTCCAGCCCTCTGTGTGCTTGACTTTTTATGGTGTTTTGTGGGCATCACTAAATGCAGATGAGTTGTGTCTGGTCTTTACGGGTGTTCAGTCAATGCATGTGAGTGTGAACAAAATCAGTGATTCTGAAACTTTTGTAAATCCAGGAGAAAATTTTTTGTTTGGTTTGGTTTATGCAAACATTTACACATAACTTTAGTAAAAGATTGATAAATGAGGCCCAATATCAGCAAATCCAAAAGATGCAAACAGCAACAATATAACAATCTCAATGGAGGGATGACAAATCAAGTGCCCTTTGATTTCAAATTCAAAAAGTAAGCTTTGAGTTTCAAGAATGATCAGATTATTATTTTCTTCTGTTTGACCAGTGTGGTGTTAGAGAAACCCATGCTCCTACAGCTTCCCCATTGCTCACAGGTTACCGCCACCAAATGCTGTCCACACCAAGCCAACAGCCTGCTGATCAATGCCAGTGCCGGGCAGAGAAGGTAAATTTAACTGTCATTATCTGTGCTAGCAGTAAGACATGTTAGCTGTCTCTAAAAATCTATCTAAAATCTAATGCTGCATGCAAAATAAATGTCCAGTTAAATCACATTTTATGTTAACCCCCATTTCCTGTATAACAACCAGATTAGAAAGGTTTTAGCAGTAATTTAACATAAATGAGGGGCTGTTTGTTTAAAGACATGCACATAATCACTGGTAAAATTTCACTGATCGTCTGTTATGTGTCTTTGAATTTGGTTAAAAAAAACTTACCACTAATAGGCTAGTTGTTTGACAAACAAAATTAAGTAGTAGTTTTGTTTAACTTTCGGTTTTTTGAAGGGAGAGCCTGGTCATCAAGGTGTGACTGGACTTTCTGGGGCAAAAGGAGACAAAGGAGAGAAGGTATAAACTGATTATTGTAATAACAAATTTCAGTTCAATTCAATTTTATTTATATAGCACTTTTAACAATGGACACTATCACAAAGCAATTTTACAGAAATCCAGATATACATTTAGAATTAGACCCCTAATGAGCAAGCCATAGGCAACAGTGGCAAGGAAAAACTCCCTGAGATGGTATGAGGAAGAAACCTTAAAAGGAACCAAACTCAAAGGAAATTTATCCTCTTCTGGGTGACACCAGAGTGTGTTGAAAGAATCATCACTATGAGCATTAGACTCTTTTATTTTTCATTTGAGCTTGTGAAGAGAAGTTATCCAATGTATAATGAATGAAACTTGGGACATCGACACAATTCTAACATTTTTGGCTCTATACACCACCACAAAGGATTTCAAATGAAACGAACAAGATG